>JAMFTS010001302.1:0-2500 GCA_028095005.1 Rhynchospora pubera
AAGTGATCGTGGGCATCCATAAGGACTGCACTCAATGATGGAAATAGTTGATTACGGGATTAATAAGCGCCTTTTTAGATTATCAATTTTTCATATAGTTTTTTATGACTGTCTTCGTGATCTTCTCTTTTTTTTTTTTTCGAATTTTTTCATTTGTTGTGTCAGATCAGCTATAGTAAATGGATTTCCTATGTGTTTCAGAGGCGCTCTTTCTGCTATCCTACGATTTGATCCCTTCAAAAGGGGATCCTTCCGTTTAGAAAAGCATAGTTCTTCATTTTCAGCATTACATAATCTGGCTCTTTTTTTCGAGGATATCTAGAGCAAGAAATCCCTCTTTCTCTTCTAGAACTTTGATTCGACTTCTTAATTCATTGATTAAGTTGTACTTTTTTTTTTTCATTTCTATAAATCCATTTATAATATAAATATTTCTTAGATTTAGAGAATTTTTTTAATCTTTTTAATTCAGATAATTTTCTTAATGCATTTACTATTCTTAAATTTCTTTGTTTTCGGATCCGAAAACCAAAAAGAATTGATTAAAGCTAGTTGTTTTACTAGCGTGTCCAAATACTCCTTGAAACCATGTCTATATGTAAAAGATATTCTTTTCTTCCCATCACTTAGACATGTACCAAAATAATATTGCCCCATTTCATTTTGTACAGGAATGTCTTGTACAGCACGCTCGTACAACGATTTTTTTGGTTTTGGATATATCGTAATGGGACGATTCCATCGTCTAGAATCAAAAAGATTAGTAACTAATATTCTTGAAACGCGAATTTAGTCTTTTCCGGCTCTTCTTGATTTCTAACTAATTGAGTATTCTTCGTTTTGGAACTTGTTTTTCCATTTCTTTTTTCCTCCTGCCTTTCTTGATTTTGCTCTTTCATCTGCTTTATTTTTTCTAGTGTTTCGGCTTTTTTGTTTCTTCCCGTTTCTGATTGACCAAAGGATATGGAACGCTACCTAAATAGAAGATACAGATGACAAAAGAGAAAATACGGAAGACTTCTTCCATAGAAGATATATATGTCCAATCCATGAGAGTGTACTTCCAATGCAACACAAGACCCTTGTAGTTCGTTGATTTATAAAAATAAAAATAAGTTTGCCGTACCCAGAATAATACCAATCCAAGCCATTTTATGAAGAAAATTTGAGCAATGAACCAAGCACCAAAAACTGCTTATGATGAACAACATTTTGTTGTTACATCGAAACATATAAATTGTTGGCTAATCTAGCCAACGTTGCGCTTGGTAAAACAAAATGATTTAATAATTGAAAAATCACATTACTCAGGAATACACATTGAATACCGAAATTACGTATGGAATTTCGGGTAGTTAGTCCATATTCATAATCCAAAAAGTCCTCGTCATTATACGATGCGAAATGAAACAAAACATATAAAGCAACTAGCATAGTTATTGTATGAGCCTGACTCAAATGCTAGATGCAGAGGGAAATAATAAAACTGATACGAGCATTATAAGTTGCCCGACAAGAAAACCAGTTGTCGACGCAACATTCCTCTCGCTCCTTCTTCCATAACACGAGTTTTAATAAGAAAGAAAAAAGAGGGTCCTATCGAGAATGCGCTTAAAAATCCAAAATAAAGTCCGAATACGACGACCGATTTTGTAGTTTTACTACAAAAAGTTTGTACAATGCGAATTATCATTTTCATTTCTCTTATCGATTTTTAAGATATTGGTTGTTTATTAGAAAATTAGGTAATATTTCTTCACTGATTTCCAAAAAGAAATATCCTTTTTCACGAAAAAAATCCCATTAGTTGCTCATTATTCATCGACACCCTAAGATCGATCTAGTAATGATCAAATTTCTATTCTCTTTACTAAATCATGTAAAACTTGATGTTCAAAAAAATTCGGAAAATCTTATTTATTTATCGTAATAGGAATCTTATTTATTTATCGTAATAGTTTCTTATTACTAAGAATAACATATTCAATTCCTAGAATTGATAAAATAGTATTGAATTGCATAACAAAATGATTATACTAATCAAATAGTATTTTGTAAGGGCATGTTGGTATAGTTATCTATTCATCTGCATATTCCAATTTTTTTGGAATTGCATTTGGAACAACAGAGTTCGAACTAGATCATATAGTTATTGTATTCAATACATTCGATACGGTGCAAAAAATTCTCTCTAGTTTGGGATAGTATATGCATAAGTAAGATTCTTACTTAGAATCTATGCAATTATTTCTATTCTCTTTACTAAATTAGATAAAACTTGATGTTCCAAAAAATTCTCTCTAGTTTGGGATAGTATATGCATAAGTAAGATTCTTACTTAGAATCTATGCAATTATTTCTATTCTCTTTACTAAATTAGATAAAACTTGATGTTCCAAAAAATTCGGAAAATCTTCTTGTTTATTTCGTAATAGGAATCTTATTTATTTATCGTAATAGTTTCTTATTACTCAGAATAACATATTCAATTCCTAGAATT
>JAMFTS010001302.1:17500-26895 GCA_028095005.1 Rhynchospora pubera
TTTCTCGATAGAAATCCCTTTGCCTCTCATCCTTAGAGAATTAGAAAGAAGGATCCTTTTTGAGTTTCAATTTTGTCATTTTGAGAGCTCTTCGATCTTCTACTTATTTGTTTGTTCTATTTCCTTTTTTCGATTTCCTTTTTTTCCTGGATTCTTTCATTTCATTTCGATTTTTCTTATTCTATCCCATAGGTATACCCTTTGAATCAATAGAGAACCTTTTCTTCTGTATGAATCTATATTATTCCATTCCAATTTCTTCCGGATACCTCCCAAGGAAAATCCCCAATTGAATCCAAAATTGACGGGTTAGTGTAAGCTTATCCATGCGGTTATGCACTCTTGAAATAGGAATCAACTTTCGGAAAGATTCTGGCTTTCGTGCTTTGGTGAGTTGTCCGAGATCCTTTCGATGACCTATGTTGTGTTGAAGGGATATCTATACGATCCGATCGATTGCGTAAAGCCCGCGGTAGCAATGGAACCGGGGAAAGTATACAGAAAAAAGAGTTCTTTTCTATTATATTAGTATTCGTTTTAGTAGAAGTTAGTGATCCCCCTAGTGATCCTGGCTCTGTGAGTCCTTTCTTCCGTAATGAATTTTGAGCACCAGCCTTACATTTTTCCTCTGTGGGCCGAGGAGATAGGGGCTCAGCTCAGCAGGAAGAGGGTTGTACCATGAGAGAAGCACGGGGGTCAACCTGCTTCAAATATACAAGATGGATTCTGGCAATCCAATGGAGTTGGACCCTCATGTCGATCCGAATGAATCCGTTTTTCTACTCTGTTTTTCTACTCTGGTTGTTCGCCTAAACAAGAAAGGAATTCTTGTTTAGGCAGTTTATATCATCCGTACATAGTGCTTTGATCTAAGATTGAAATTTATGCTTGTATGAACTAAGGTCCAAAATATCGAATAAACAAGTGTTTCCACGACTCTACCAACCACCCGGCCAATCCTCTTCCACGCTAGGCCTTTTCCCTTTTTCATGGCTACATATCTTTACGGATAAGGAATGGGAAATCTTTCTCCTGTTCCACAAATCAAATGGTTCATTTCCTCCGGGAGAAGCCATCTCTTTCTCAACAATATTTTGGTCATTTGATCCAATAGCCTTTCGTTAGATAGGAACAGATTCGCTAAATACTGATAACTCTCGAACAGAATATGAGAGGAGAAAGATCCTTTAGATAAGGAACTATTGATTCTAAGTCTTCTTTGCCATCTCTGACGACGCCCCAACAATTCGTAGTACTTTTCTCCCTTATGGAACCAACTGTCTTCTTCTATATATGAAGAAGGATGCTTATTTAGGTCAGGACTCTTCTCATCTAAATGATCATCTGAAAAAAATTCTCGAGGTGAAAGCCAAAAGTACAGGTATATGACTACGAGAAAGAATGGCTCCGAAGGTTCCCAAATAAATCGGTTTATTATAAAAAAGCTTTGTTCTTTTGAAAATCTGTCTTGTTTCTGGTGCTGAATTGTTTCATTCTCCGAGAACTCCGAATCATTCTCTTGAAGCTCCTCCTCTTGAAGCTGATCTTCCTCAAGATAAAAAGGCCAGTTGCCCTGAAATGACTCGGCCCAATAAGGAAGTCCCGATTTTATAAGCTTTTTGATATTCTCAATTTCGAGATTATCAAATATATAGCGAAATATTCTAGGAGACCGGACTATGTCTATTTCTATTTGATTTTCATTGAAGAAATCGTTCTCTATCTTCTGCGGGTTCACGGCTTCATGCTCTTCTTCAAACTCCGATTCGTTTATTTCTATTTCATTTCTCAATCTACTACGATAACGGGTAGAAAAAGAATTCTGTTGCATCATATCTAACGGATTCTTTGGTTCGGACCGAAGAAGTAATGTCTCACTGCTATTTTTTTCTATCCATGAGCATCCCACCAGAAAGCCTTCTAATTCTAATAGGTTCTGAACTAGCTGAGAATCATTCTCAAGAAATTCAGAAGAAGTGATCCAATTTTTGACATCGGGTCCGGGTGAAGACCAAAGATCTTGAGTGACCAATCCGGCAGAACAACTCAAAAGATAAAGAAGTATCGTTATTTTCTTCAAATTTGTTTCAAGTTCGACGTACCATTTGTACAAATAAGAACTCCATATTTTATTCCTCGCGATAGGGTCCTGCATATAGATATATATAGGATCTATGGGAAAATTGCTTAGAAATATATTTTGTGCAAAAACTCTTCCTATCTGATACAAAAAGATCCTATGATCCTGAAACCATCTTATGTGAGTTTGAAAATCCCAAGTCTGTCTAAAAGAAGCGAATCGAATTGAATTCGTTTCTTCTATTATGTATTTCCTCTGTGTAATACTAATTGATAGGACCTCATTGTTAAGTGCTACAAGATGTTGTGCATTCGAACTCATGGTTATAGACCCAAATTTCTTACTATCGAATATTTGATTTTCCAAGCCAAATCCCCTAGTATATGAAAGAATCCGGAAGTACCTTCGTTGTTCTGGAATAGTAAGCCTTCGTATCTTAATGAATGTATTAAATTTATTCAGGCCTATTAGAGCGGGATCCACTTCTCGGGGAATATGAGTCGAAGCAATAACTAGAATATTTCTAGTAAAACATCTTTGACGATCCTTGGAATTGGAAAGAGAGCTCTCTTCTAGATGGAGGGATAAATACCTCAACTCATCCCGATCCAGATCATGAATGTTTGGAATCCATACTATACAAGGAGATATTGTTTTTGCCAAATCGAATTGCACGGTCATATCCCAATAAAATGGGTTATTGCTAGTTAGCCTATCCTGTGTCATATTGAAAAGAATCTTATCAAAATTAATATTCTTAGCAATATCGCCACTATCATCAACATCAAAATCATCAACATCAAAAGGAATAGAAGTAATACCCTCATCCTCACAGTCGTCGAATTCACCTCCAACCCAATATGATTCACCATCCAAAAAAGACCAAAAAGACGCCTCGTAAAAATCGCAATCGTAATCGTATAAATACCGGTACTCGAGCGGATATATCTTAATGAAAGGAAGATAAGAATTTTTCGCTAGGGATTTGACCAAATAGGATCGCCCAATTCCTATAGAACCTATCACTAAAACACTCCTAGAAGGGTACGGGGCTAAGCGAAGCGAAAAGGGGGTTGGACGAGATGACAAATGAAAAGTCCCCCACGAGGTTATTGTCTCATAATAAGCAAGAAATATCCGTCTTTCCGCTAAACAGGATTTATTGAACTCATAATTCAATAGATCCTTTTGCTGCATTTCAAATAAGTACCGTAAATAATTGGATCCAGGTTGTTCCACTATTTCATCTAAAAGATTACTCTGAGTCAAACTCCATAGAATTTCATTAATCCTTTTTTCTGTACTTAAGGTGCAGAGCTGAACCACAAATTCTTTTTCTTGATCATCAACCCAATCGGTGTCCGCCACCCAGGATTCTATTTCATCATCCCAGTTCCCCACCTTTTTTCTTTTCCTTATCAATGAATACATCTCTATACTTGTAGGACTTAGATGTCTCGTATTTATAAAAAAAATGATTTGATTGATGAAATTATTTGGGATGAGACTTATGAAAGAACTTATGCGATAGGTGAGATAAGAGATGAGCAAATCGATCCGATTTCGATTCTCAGATTCTTCCTGAAAAAGTAGTAGGTATCCTAGTTCTATCAGAAAATTGAAGAATTCTCCTATGTATTCTTCCAGAATAACATAGTATTTTTGCAGAATAGCAATAACTGGACGGGGATTCTCTATAAATCCAATGGGATCCTGGAAAATAACTGGAAAGGGATCCTCTAAATTCTCTGACCTGAAAGAAGATATAGGATACCTATCCCTAAGTTTTTCCAACTCCATGAAGCATGATGGATTTGCCCAAGATTTGATCTTTTCAAAATCTAGAAATAACTGACGACAGGTTTTGCAAATGAAGGTAAGACCTCTACAAGCGAGATATCCAGCAAAAAGAAGAAGGAAAAGAATTGAAAAGAGGAACTCAGCCGATATCAATGACTTATTCCTATATGAGAAGAATAATGAAAATGTACAAGAAAGAAAAGGAGAAGACCCATTAAAAGAATCAGTCTTTGTTCGAGACAGATTAGTCTTTTTTCGGAGTAGCTGTACTAAATGAAGATTTGAAATCTTCTTACTTATCAGAGTCCATTTCATCAAAATCTTCTCACTTATCAGAGTCCATTTCATCAAAATCTTCTCAAGATATACCCATGGTATATCCAGAATATCTTGAATTTTGGATATCACGGTTGGGAATATAAAATAGGAAAAAATCTCGGAAAGGATGAATCTGAAATATTTGAACCCGCTCGTAGTAAAGATCGTGAGCAGCCATTCTTTGTAAATAGTCCATTCTAAGTAAATAATATTTTCTTCAATATTCCCTTCGAAAAGTTTTACAGAAAAAAGTTTTTTTTTATTGATTATTTTGATATTTCTTTTTTTAACGTATTTCTTTTTACTTCGAAAACCAAAAAGACTCCTTTTTTCCTTCTTTCCGGATGGTAAAGATTTCTCAGAACATGGATTTGATCCACAGTCCATGTTTGAATTGACACTGAGATACTGATGCAAGTTCTTCATTTTTGAATCAGATCGATTCATATCTGAAAAAGATTGCCAAAAAGTTTTTTCCAATCTAAAAAGGTCCGCGATCGAGGAACTAGCTCTAGAAACGACTGGATCAGATTGAATTGGTCTTAAAAGGTCCGCGATCGAGGAACTAGCTCTAAAAACGACTGGATCGGATTGAATTGCATAAAGAGTTCTTGGAAAAATGAAAGATGTATAGAATCTATTATAGAATTTTTGATACAATTTATACATGAAAGATTTGTACAAGTTCTCTCTTTTGTCGCTACTTTTTGGAAAATCCTGATCCTGAGGTATGTTTATGTCAGATACCCTTGCAGAAAGACTCAAAACAAAATGTTTTTTTTGACCGACGTACAAAGAAACTATTTTGTTGCGAATAAATGAGATATTGAGGAATTTTCGATATGTAAGATCCTCATTATTGATACGAATTTTTTCCACAAAAAAGGGAAATCTTTTCTTACAAGAGACCCAGAACCAAAAGTGATGTAGATCATTCCAAAATCGAAGTCCATTTGCTTTATAAAAAGAAGATATCATAGAACTTCTATGAAATGCTTTCACGGGATTCAGCCAATTGTCTCGATCATGGGGTATGATGGAGAAATAGGAATCCGTGTTATCAAAGGATTTCATGCGATTCTTTCTACTATGGGATGAGTCAATCATCCACTTTGATATTTCGTTGAAATAAAATGGGAATATTCTTTCTTCATTGATCCATAATTTCGATCCTTGGGAAGTATTATGATCGTCCAATCTTTGAGAAGTATTATGATCGTTCAATAAGAAGGGTTTCAATTTCTTCAAAAGAACGATTTGAAGACGTAGTGGTTCGAACGACTTCTCCTGGATCGGATCTTTCAATTCATAAATGTACATCTCAGAACTATGAATGGCGATATTCCCGATATGTACAGAGAATCGGGGATATAACCAGTACAAAAACTTAGGAAAAAAGATAAGTAACTTAAGTAACTTATGAAAAAAGAGACGTGCCATGGGCAAAAGGACAAGAAATAACTTAGTGAAAGTGAATTCGTATATGTCGAAAATTTCGGACCAATCAATCAAATCCCAATAACTCGAAAAATCAGTGATATGGCATCGTAATTGATCTCGTAAATCTCGTAATTGATCGAAGACTACTTGAAGCTTCTCCTGTTTCGAAGAGAAATATCCCAGGAAATCTTCCTGGAGATTCTGGAACTCATTCGACCATTTGCTATATGCATCAGGATACCCATTCCTGGATCTCTGGGTTCGACAAATAAAAGGGTCGAACCATTTCTTCTCACTCTTTGCCCAATTGGATAAATGTTGATTGATCGTAGATTTCGTCCTAGTTCGATGATTCATACTATCTTTTCCAATGGAATCCTTATTCGGCTCCGTTATTGATAGAATGAATCGATTTACCATTTCTGCAAATCGATCTTCTGCATTCGATTTCTCCTTCGGAATCATAGAATACCCGGGGGAAATAGGATGAATTGAGACGGTTTTTTGTAAATACCTAATTATTTTGAATAGATCCACCAGTTCTTTATGTTCCGATCGCCGCCTGAAGGGGACAAAAGAAACACCCAATTTTCTCTTCCAAAGAGCCTTCTCTACAGGGGACCTCTCCGTAGGACTCGAACCCAGATAAAGTTCTGACCATCTGTCAGAGAAAAAAGAATGAATGGATCTTGTAGGATTCCCAAGAAATTCTTCGATTTCTTCCGGAAGCAGATTATTATTCATCCGCTTTTCACCTTCTGCGGATAGCCGGAACTTTGAGGAAGATCCAAAAAGAAATTTCGGGAATCGACCTGATTCTATCTCTGTTCGTTCCACATCCTCATTTCTAATGGAATCGAAATGATGTATGGATTGATTAGAAGATCCTTTTGGAGGATACAAAAGCGAAATTACAAATCTATTAATATTAGAAGATTCTTCTCTAGATCCAACCGAATTCATAGGTATAGGAAGAAACCCCCTCAAATAGATATTTTTTCGTTCAACTATATTTCGATTTTGAAGACGACATAAACAGACCCCTAGTACAAGTAGCATCACACCCCTTACCACATTTTTGACGACACCATGGACACGTTTTACTACATTTTTGATCCTGGAATCTCGAGTTATTAAACCTGTTTTGGTTAAATATCGATTGCTTCCTGAACCCTGGGAATTTTTGGAAAATAGGATACCCAAAATTCGGGAGTCAAAGAGTCTCATAAAGCGTTCTTGGTCGAAAAAAATGTCTATGAAAGAGTGAGATTTCTTGATCTCTCTTAATATCTCTCTCCAGTCCAAGATCCAGCTGGATATCCAATCATGTGCTGTATTTTTCTTTTTTTTTTTCATAGAGTTCCTACTTTTCTTTAAGATTATTATGAAGAGTATTAATGTTATCCTTATTTTACTACAAAAAATGCTGATGATGATTTTCATTTTGACTTCTATTTTTTAGGTATTGGTTGTTGATTAGAAAATTAGGTAATATTTCTTCACTGATTGTTTAATATTTGAATCATTGATTCTTTCAGTCACATAAGTCTTAATTTCACATCTCCGAATGTGAAAAGACGTAAAAATATCTTCATATATCAGACGTTCGCTAATTAGTACTGCATCTTCAAAATTGTAACCCTCCCATGGCATATAAGCTACCAATATGTTTTTCCCTAAAGCGAGTTCCCCACCAACTGTAGCGGCACCGTCTGCTAAAATTTGACCTTTTCTCAAACATTTACCTCCCTGAACCCGGGATTTTTGGTGGATCAAAGTTTTTTTTCTTAATTCCAATACCAAACTTGATCAGATCACTCCAATCATCGTCTGAATTATCTTCAGACGATGAATCCAACCAACCTGGATCATTCCATCGTATCGTAGCATTCATAATTTCGAATATATGAATGCATATCGCGAAATCGACATGCGTTTGAATAAAGTAATCAAATATGTCCGATGTTTCGCGATTTTTTTCAAAATTTTCTTTGATTTTTTTGAATTGTTTGCAATAAGACTTCATGTAGACTCTCAAATCGCTTTTACAAGACAAAAACACTTGCTCCTTGGAGCACAAATGAAGGCCGGCTCGTAACCCGGCCATATTAGAGTGGATTCGTTTCAACTGTACCTGAATCATATTCAATTCATCAATACAATAAGACTTCGCAAGGTTATAAAATTGTATTGTGTGAATAGAATTATTGTGCCCAGGTTCTAAAAACCTGTTCTGAATTTGGCGGGGCCCGTTAGCCAGATTACTGGCCTCTATCAATGGAACGAATTCCGCTTCGTAAAGCTTTTCAAGATAAGATATAAACTCGTCGATCGAAATGCGCTCTTCGGAACAAAGAAAAGTTAAAAGCACTATTTTAAAAAGGAGATTTTTGCTCCTACAAAAATTGATTAAGAAGGGTGGAAAGATACTATCGAATGGATAGCATATTTCCATTTTCAAAGATCTATTGATGGTTTGGTTAATGGATTGATCCAATTTTGCATTTTCTATAATTTCAGAAAACAAATTGCACAATCCTAAGTCGGCGTTAATGTCCACAAAAAGATCGACTAAAGTGAAAATATCATAAAGCTCTACTTTAATATCATAAAGCTCTACTTTGTGTTCAAAGTATATGCAGCGATTTATAATCGCTGCACTAAGCTCTTTTCGAAAACGCTCAGTCATCTCATTCAGACTCATTTGTTCATTCTTGAATTGAACAAGAAATTCACAAAGTTGATCTAAAAGGATTCCGTTTAAACGAGCGTGTGCACGTGAAGTTCTTGCACAATTTTTATACAATTGTGCTTCTCTACCCTCTTCTATATGTCCATAGAAGACATATCTGCGCCGAAAACAATTTTCACTAAAAGAGATAGTTTTAGTGTTAACTGGAGTAACACTTTTTGCATCTTTTCGCTTAGATAACCAAAAATCGACCCTCTGTAACCATTCGTCGTTAGTAATGAGTTTCGTACTAAGCATAACCATAAACGAACATAAGTGAAAGATTATCACCCTGTTCAAAATGTAGTCTGAAACAAAGACTTCGACTACGTCTTGCAACTTCGAAATACTCAATTTGGAATTTTTCATGCTCCTCCTACACTATAAAAAAAAAAAAGAAAAATAAAAAAATGTGAAAATATTCACTTAATATTTGATCCATTCGATGGATCAGTTTAACTATAAAAATGCAATCTTCCGATGCGCCTTGGACTGAATAGATCTGCTTCTCTTTGTTCTTACGAACGGAGTTGTTCCCTTATTTTGATTTTCAATGGGATGAAATCAAAATGAGCCCTTTCTGATACAGAATCTACTGCAAAAAGGTGAGGTACACAGTATATAGTCTTTTGAGTTTAATGCGATAAAATAAAGTGACATAGTTTCTATTTCTCTTAAGGAGTATTTCCATGGGTTTGCCTTGGTATCGTGTTCATACTGTCGTATTGAATGATCCCGGTCGATTGCTTTCTGTTCATATAATGCACACAGCTCTAGTTGCTGGTTGGGCCGGTTCGATGGCTTTATACGAATTAGCGGTTTTTGATCCCTCTGACCCCGTTTTTGATCCAATGTGTATGATTATGATCATACATCTTTTAGATTATGATAATATCTCTTAGATTCAGCATCCATGGCTGAATGGTTAAAGCACCCAACTCATAATTGGCAAATTCGTAGGTTCAATTCCTACTGGATGCACCCTAATGGGAATGTTCAATAAGTTGGCTCTCTATGGATGGGATC
>JAMFTS010005544.1:0-26894 GCA_028095005.1 Rhynchospora pubera
AGAATCTTATAATTCTTTATTGAAATGATTTTATATAATGATCTTTATGATTCTTTATAAAGCTAGAATGACCCTTGCGAATTGCATACACTAATTTGTTAAGAATCAATCGAATTGAAACTTGATCATTGTCATTGGCTGGAATTGGAATATCTACAAGATCTGGATCACAATTTGTATCGAGTAAACAAATTGTCGGAATACCTAAAGTAATACATTCTCGAAGAGCTATATGTTCTTTTTGCTGATCAATGATGATCACAATATCAGGTAACTCCTTCATATATTGGATTCCGCTGAGGTATTTTTGCAAAATAGCTAATTTTCTCTTCAAGATTGCTGCATCTCTTTTGCGAAGAAACTTGAATTGACCCTCCTTTTCTGATGCTTTTAAGTTCCTTAACTTACGAAGTTTCGCTTGTGTAATGACCCAATTTGTTAACATACCACGAAACCATTTTTTATTAACATAATGACACCGAGCTCTTATTCCAGCCAACTCTACTAAATCTGCAATTTTTTCGGGTAATTGTTTAGTACCAACGATTAAAATGTTTTTTCCTTGACTTGCTGCATCAAAAAGTAAATTACAAGCTTCTGATAAAAAACGAGCAGTTTTAGCGAGATTTGTAATATGTATACCTTTACGTTGTTTTTTTTTTTTTTTTTTTTTTTTTTTTTACCCTTTGCAAGGATATAAGGAGTTATTCTAGGATTCCAACTCTTTTGACTATTACCTAAATGAACTCTTGCTTCAATCATCTCTTCCAAATTAATGCTCCAATGTCTTCTTATCATTTTCTCTCTCACTTCCTTTTTGTTTTTTCTTTTTTTTTTAAGAATCAAAAACGATGTACCTTGAAATAAATAATTGTTCCGATGGAACCTTCTACCGGTAATTCACCATTGATGCATGACACAAACCCTAACCAACTTTTTGAATTCCTTATTTGATTTATTCTGACTTGATTGATTCAAAAATCCATAATCAGATTGAATTCAAAAATTATAGTGAAAGGAAAAAATGAATATGTTTTCGTTTTAATATTAAGTAAAGAATAGTGAAATCTCAAAAATACAAGATTTTTATAACATTTCATCAGAATTTGCCTTATAAAGATTATTGAACATCATAATTCTTTATGATGTAACATAATATCTAACATTTCCAACTCAAATAGAGTTTCCGTTTTTTTTTCTAAAGCAAAGCTTTTCTCGTGTCTTGAAGGATGTACACATTTTTTCAATCCAGTACCAATAGGTAAAATCCTTCCCAGAACAACGTTTTCTTTCAGGCCTTTCAACCAATCAATACGACCTCGCAGAGCAGCTTTTGCTAAAACTCGAGCAGTTTCTTGAAAACTTGCTTCGGATATGAAACTTTGAGTATTCAGAGAGGCCTTTGTTACTCCCAATAAGATTGCCCGATAAAAGATTGATTCATCCAGAGCACGTCCTGCTCGTTCTGCTCGGAATAACCCAACTAACTCTCTAGGCAAAAAGACATTAGACATCCCATCTTCTGAAACCAACACTTTTGATGTTACTTGACGTATAATAATCTCGATATGTCTATTATGGATATGTACCCCTTGGGATCGATAAACTTTTTGAATCTTATTAACCAAAGAAATACGACTTTGGGCTATGGTTAGTTCAGCTCCAATGAAGAAAACCCAAGGTACTCCAAGAATTCTTGGTATACATTCATTCCAGGTTTCAATCCTCCTTTTGAGATTTTTCGATATTAAAGCAATCGAACGCACTTCGAAAATTTGGTCTACTTTTGGAAGACCTTGCGTTATATCGCTAGATCTTGATTTTTCATATAGAAATGTAACTAATACATCTCCTTTATAAAAGATTTTTCCATAATGACCATGACGGTTGCGCCTGAAGTGAGCAAATAGGGCTTAGCTGACCTTATAACTAAAGAATCCAAATTAAGAATTACAATCTGACCAGATTTTTGGACGTATGGTTTGTCTTGAAATAGACATACATTTTCGCAAATAAATTGTCCAAGACTTATTGTTGTCGATGTGTCTTCCCAACTATCGTCATGAAAGTTGGGGTACCAATTCCAATCGAATGGGTTTAAAAAAAAGCCATCGGGATTGTAAATTCTTCTATTCTCATCTATTAAACAGTATTCAGCTAGTTCAAGTTGAACTATTCTACATCTATTATAGATTTGATTCAATACTTCGACAGTCTGCTCCAAAAGAGAAGGTCTTACAATTAAACATGAATCAAATGTAGAATTTTCTATATCTATAGAAAAGATGTTCAGTAGCAGAAAAACCTCTTTCAAATTGTCAAAAAAATCAAACCCATTGTCAAAATAGGCAGAGAAAAAATATTATTTAATAAGATCTCATTATGAGTTACTAAATTAGTAAATGAATAAAAATTCGTTATTTTAGGTAAAATAGTGCCTAACTGACAAAAAATACATAGGGGATTCCTATTTATTGGAATCGTATTCTTTTTGAATCGATCCATTCGAGAACAATTGGACGATGACAAGATTATCAAAGATTGGTATTCCTTATTTCGATTTAACAAAGTGCCCATAGTTCCTTGCCGTTGACTAAATGATTCAATCTTTGTCTTAGAGTCAAAAGGATTGATATTGGTACGATCTAATCGATTTTCAGAAATCGATCCTGAACTTGCTCTTTCATATCTATTTCCAATATATGAAATAGTAGGCTTAAGTAACTCAATTTTTATGAAATTGCGAATTAAATAACTTGTCTTTATCTCAACAAATACAGCATGAACCTCTTCTTCTATAGAAGAACTATTTTGTTCTTGGTCCCAATTCAATACTAAACAAGTCCGAACTAATTGAATACTTTTGAGACAAATTATTCGAATTGACTTGTTATCCCCATAAAGGAAAAAATTGACAACTCGAATTTGAAGATTGTCTTTTTCTTGCAATAGATCCTGAGGGAAGAGCATTGCTAAATCAATCTCATCAGGTAATTCATATGGAATTACAGGTCTAACTGAAAAAAATACTTTTTCTTAATAAGTGTGATCCCTTGAATATAGATCCAATCTTTCCATTTTTTGGATTTCTTAGAATTTTTTTTTCCGGTTTCTCGTGGTATCAAAAGACCACTGTACCTAAATATCTTATCTGTTTCCCTTGGAAAATGAATATCTCCAGAAAATATTCTGAGTTCAATATATTTTTTGTTTTCTCCACTTGGACTAATCCACCGATTCGGCTTCTTTTATTTAAAGTAAGCCATGTATTTACTCCAATGATACTATTGTTCCGGACCTTTATAGAAGAGGATCTTGGTAAGATATGGACTTCTTCGGGAATGAAAAAAAACGAATCTATTTCCCTTTGGTCTTCCGGGCTCAATTCTTGTACTTCTTGATCCTCAATCCATGTTTGGTCTTCCAGACTCAATTCTTGTACTTCTTGATCCTCAATCCATGTTTGGTCTTCCAGACTCAATTCTTGTACTTCTTGATCCTCAATCCATGTTTGGTCTTCCAGACTCAATTCTTGTACTTCTTGATCCTCAATCCATGTTTGGTCTTCCAGACTCAATTCTTGTACTTCTTGATCCTCAATCCATGTTTGGTCTTCCAGACTCAATTCTTGTACTTCTTGATCCTCAATCCATGTTTGGTCTTCCAGACTCAATTCTTGTACTTCTTGATCCTCAATCCATGTTTGGTCTTCCAGACTCAATTCTTGTACTTCTTGATCCTCAATCCATGTTTGGTCTTCCAGACTCAATTCTTGTACTTCTTGATCCTCAATCCATGTTTGGTCTTCCGGGCTCAATTCTTGTACTTCTTGATCCTCAATCCATGTTTGGTCTTCCGGCTCAATTCTTGTACTTCTTGATCCTCAATCCATGTTTGGTCTTCCAGACTCAATTCTTGTGTTTTTTTATACTCAATCAACGTTTGATATTTTTGATATTCAATCAACATGTGGTATTCCGGAAATTCTTTTATCCTTGATCCTCAATCAACGTTTGGTATTCCGGAACTTCCTGATCCTCAATCAAAAACAAATTCTCTTTTTTTATGATTGACTCCATCTCTATGATTCCATATTGAATAATTCCTGAACTGCTTATTCTGTATCGTGGATCATCAAAATAAGCAAGAATACTATTTCGATGGAAAATACCATTTATAGGTATTTCCATCGAAATCGAAAAATAGGGTATTGGTTCTTTTTCCGATTCTTTATCGTATTTGAATGGGATAAAAAATCGGTTTCTTCGCTTTTTCGACAAGAAATACAAATTCTCTTCCTGAATAGAAGGATATATGAAATTCGAATGATTATTCGATATGATTTGATCAGTTCGTAAATGTTCCAAAATTTCCCTTTACTAGAAGTGTCCAACACTTTACATCTTACTTGATTATTAGTCATTGAAAGATCAGGAATAGAAAGAAATCTTTCTTCAACAGAAAAAGAATCAACATTCATTTGATCTTGATCCTTGTGGACTAAAAAAGACACTCTACCGGATCTGCAAGGACTTCCTTCTAATACCCATAAATGGCTTGTTTTTGGTAATAGATGCACATTACTATATGGATGTTTAGGTGTATGGTAGACATCGGTACTCCAGTGCAATTCTCCCCCTGATTCTGAATAGATATGTTTTTGGACTCTCTCTTTCAAAGGAAAAGTAGATATTCCAGTACGAATCTCAGCAATAACTTGTTCAGACTCGACATATTGATCATTTTGAACTAAAATCAAACTTTTCGCGGGGATACTCAAATCATGGATCATATCCCGACTCTCTATAGTTACATAAAAGTTTGTAGAACACAGAAAGGCAGGATGCCCATGACGGGTACGTGTGGGATGAAGCAAATCCTCGTTGAACTTGATTTTTCCATGAAAAGGAGTTCGTACATGTTGGGCGGTCCCACCTGTAAATACTCCCCAGTATGAAAAGTTCTTAATGTGAGCTGAGTTCCTGGTTCCCCAATCGATTGACCCGCAATAATACCTACAGCTTCTCCCAATTCAACCAAATCACCATGAGTGAGACTTCGACCATAACATAATTGGCAGATCCAAGATGTACTTCTGCAAGTGAAAGGACTTCTAATATATATTGGTTGTGTTCGAAAGGCTATGAATTGATTGATCAGTCCAATCCCAATATCTTGATTTCGAGTGGCAATGCATCGTAGACCGATATAGATATCATCTGCTAATACACGACCGATTAGTGTTTGGACAAAAAAGGTTTCTGTCATCCCGTTTTTAGGGCTCACGGAAATACCTTGGATAGTACCACAGTCTCTTCTACGTACAACAATGTGTTGAACTACTTCAACAAGTCTACGAGTAAGATATCCAGCATCTGCTGTTCGTATAGCAGTATCTACAACTCCTTTGCGAGCTCCATAACAAGAGATTATATATTCGGTCAAAGAGAGTCCCTCACGTAAATTACTTTGAATGGGTAAATCAATCATTTGCCCTTGTGGATCTGACATTAATCCTCTCATACCTACTAATTGGTGTATCTGAGATGCATTTCCCCTAGCTCCTGAAAAGGACATCAAATAGACTGGGTTAGAAGGATCACTCATCTGAAAATTAGGATTCATTTCTTGTTTCAAATATTCACTTGTAGCATACCATATTTCAATAGATTGACGTAATTTTTCTACTGCATGTACATTCCCATAATGATGGTGTTTCTCCATCAGAGAACTCTGATGTTCAGCATCTTGAACTAACCACCGTTTCGATGATATTGTTAAAAGATCATCAATTCCTAATGAGATAGATGTAGCAGTGGCTTGATGGAAGCCTAAAATCTTGAGTTGATCTAAGATATGGGATGTATATCCCATTCCAAAATGAGCTATTAATCTGCTAATAAGTCGTTTCATAGCAGTTCCATTTATGACTTTATTGTAAAAGGCTTGTTGTTCTGTCATAATTACCTCTATATCTTGCTGAGTGGGATTCGACAATAGACATGAGTCAGTGATTTGAAGATAGAATTTCCTTTATTTTAATCCGAATTCATGCAGACATTCAAAAATTTTGATACTAGTGAAATTAGAAAAAACCGAATCAAATTTCACCGACCAGAAAGAGCATCACCCAATCGATTTTTTGAGTTTCGATAGTGTACGAATATACCGGGCTTGACTAAACCCTTGTATGGCTTCTTCTATCTCTCGATAAAAAGAAATATGACCAAGAGTGGTTCGAATGTATATATACCGGATTTCATCTTTTGCGTTTTTTATTATTAGATAGTGCCCATAAATCTCATGAGAAGCACCCAAAGATTCATATTGAACCTCAATGGGAACCTCACTTGACCCAATAACACATGGATCTAGTTTCCATCGGAGCCACAAAGCGCTATCTAAACCAATTTTTTTTTGCCGATAAGCTCCAAGTGCATCATATGAGCTAGAAAAATAAAGTTCTTTTTCTGTATCATAGCTATTGTTTTGATTGTCAACTGGTTTATTTTTACAGTTTTTGTAAGTATATAGATTATACTTATTTCGATTATACCTATTTGCACAAATCCCTCGACGACTCCCGGTGGTTAATACATAGAGTCCGATAAGCATATCTTGAGTTGGTACACAAATAGGGTCTCCAATAGCAGGAGATAACAAATTGATATGAGAAAACATAAGTAAACGAGCCTCCGCTTGGGCTTCCAAAGATAAAGGTAAATGAACAGCCATTTGATCTCCATCAAAGTCTGCATTAAAACCCTTACAAACCAATGGGTGTAAACAAATAGCGCGCCCTTCCACTAAAATAGGTTGGAAGGCCAATATGCCTAATCTATGCAAAGTGGGCGCTCTATTTAATAATACAGGATGCCCCTGCATAACTTCTCGAAGTATTTCCCATACAATAGGTTCTTTTTCGCGCTCTCTAATCTGCCTTTTAGCAGTCGCTGTGTTAGAAGCGAAATGTTTCCTAATTAAATCGCGGATTAGAAATGGTTGGAAAAGCTCTATTGCGATTTCTCGAGGTAATCCACATTGATGTAATGAAAGAAAAGGACCTACAACAATAACAGAACGCCCTGAATAATCAACCCGTTTCCCAAGCAAAGTCTCACGAAATCTTCCCTCTTTCCCTCCAATTATATCTGAAAAAGATTTGTAAACTTTATTATAACTATCCCACTTCGGTTCTCCGTGGACCCCAGTATCAAGAAGTATATCTACAGCTTCTTGTAATAATTTGACCTGAGAAATTACAACATCTGTGTCCGGAGAGGTATTTGAGGCTAATAGTCTGCTAAGATCATTATTCCGAATAATCACTCTTCTATAAAGCTCATTAATATCCGAACTTATTAGTTTACCCCCATCTATCTGAATAATAGGCCTCAATTCGGGAGGAAGAACTGGTAAAAAGTACAGAATCATCCATTCTGGTTCTATATTTGTTTGAAGAAAACGTTTAGCTAATTCCATACGTCTAATCAAAAAATTCTTTCTTATTTGAATTTTGATATCTTCTGATTCATTTCCAATAGATTTCTCGTTCGCTAATTGTTTCCATTCTACTAATGAATTCTCGATAAGAATTCGTAAATCTAAATCAGCTAATTGCTCTCTAATAGCATCAGCTCCTGCCAGAATTTCTCGATTTTGAAATGTCTTGAAGCCTCGGGTACTAAAAAAAAGTGGAATGTTGTATTTCCGGGATTGGATTTCATATTCGAATAAGCCTCGTAATCGTAAAAAAATCGGTTTTTTAGCTATGGGCCTAGCAAAAGAACAATCGAGATAGGTTCCTATAGGATTCCCCCCTTTCAAATCGGACGTGAAGGTTTCCTCTCATCCGGCTCAAGTAGTTGCACTAAATAAAAAAGGAGTTCTTTCTTATTTTTAGACTTTTTTAGATAAAACGTTACAAAGAACTACTCTTTACTCAAGTTCCCAGTAAAAACAAATCTCTCGTTGATTCATTCTTCTTTTACTTCAATTTGATAAATGAATTACTTATCAAAAATGAGAATGTAAAATTCTTGAGTAGTCTACTTCCCTTATGAAGTCTCTTCAAGACTTTTGATTCTTGAATTCATACGGGATTTATTTGTCTATATCTCATTCCATTTAATCTTTTAGGTCCCCTACTCACCTCGGCGGTTATGTCTTAATATCCCTTGAAGCATATATGCGATAGATAAACTCCTGTAACCGTACTATAATTTGCTTGATTAAGCAAAATCTTTCTCTGAAAGAGATGGAATGGTAAATCTCATGAAAAACGATTTTCACAAGGTATAACTAGCTATTCCTGTTTATCTATTACGGAATCGACCATGGATTAATTCCCCTTCAAATTGGAAGTATAGAATACACCAAAAATCCTAAGTTTCATGTTATTTCTTCCAAAACACATGTCAGACCAAGGGCATCCCAAATGGATCGAATGGGATGACAGTTTCTCAATTCGAACCTGTCAAATGAGAATTTTGATCAAATCACACACCGCAATATACTAGGCTTTTTAATTCTTTAAGGGGTTGATCTAAAAGATTCGCAATATAACTAGGAAGACGTTTTAAATACCACACATGAGTCACTGGACATGCAAGTTTGATGTACCCCATTTGATATCTTCGTATCCGAGAATTAGCAAATTCTACCCCACATTTTTCACAAAATCTTGGGTTTTCTTTTTCAGCCCCAATCTCTTTAGAAATTCCACACGCACAAACTCCACTTTTTATGGGTCCAAAGATTTTTTCGCAAAACAATCCATTTGTTTCTGGTTTATTGCTTTTATAATTAAAAGTTTGAGGTTTTGTTACCTCTCCAACTATTTCCCCATTAGGTAGGATTTTGGTCGCCCAAGCCTTTATTTGTTGAGGAGAAACTGGTCCAATTTGAAGTTGTTGATGTTTATACTGGTCCATCATAAAAAAAGATTGAAAGGATGCTTAATTCAGATCACACGTCCTTCCTATGAATCTGGAAGTTCTTTTCAGATACAAGGAAATAATTCAGTTCTAGAGCCAAACATCGTAGTTCCCGAACAAGTACTCGAAAAGTTTCTGGCACATCATCGTCGGGGTTAGGAGTTCTTCCTCCAGTAAGCATAGTATTTATTATTTCTTTACGAGTTCTAATATGATCAGATTTATAAGTAAGCATTTCTTGTAAAATATGAGCAACACCAAATCCTTCTAGAGCCCAAACTTCCATTTCTCCTACTCGTTGTCCCCCTCGGTTAGCCCTTCCTCTAACGGGTTGTTGTGTAACAAGTGAGTAAGGCCCAGTAGAACGCCCATGAATTTTATCATCAACTTGATGAATTAATTTTAGAATATAGGACTTTCCTATTAGAACGGGTTGTTCAAAAGGATCTCCTGTTCTTCCATCAAATATTTTGCTTTTTCCAGGGTATTCAGGCTCAAATACCCATGGATTTTTTGTTTGTTTACTGGCTTCATATAATTCAGAAAAGACTAGTTTTCTCGAAGCCTCTTGCTCATATCTTTCATCAAAGGGTGCTATTCGATAATGTTTCTTTAGCAGATCCCCTGCTAATCCAAGCGAGCATTCAAATAGCTGTCCCACATTCATTCGTGAAGGTACTCCTAAAGGATTGAAGACCATATCAACAGGTGTTCCATCTTGCAAATAGGGCATATCTTGTCGAGGCAAAATCTTGGAAATGATACCTTTATTGCCATGTCTTCCAGCTACTTTATCACCTACCTTGATTTTACGTTTCTGTAAAATATATACAGAAATCATTTCTAAAATACCACTCGAATCGTCCTTCTCAATCCATTTCGTATCAATAACGAGACCTCTTCCCCCTATAGGCAGTCTTAGAGAAGTTTCTTTTGTAGTGCCTAAATCATTACCAAATAAAGCTCCTAATAACCTATCCTCTGGTACCAATTCATCCTCCATCATTGGCGTTAATTTACCTACTAGAATATCACCTGTTTCTACCCAAGATCCCAGCATCACAATCCCATTCCTATCTAGCTTGCGGAGGAAATGAGTCTCCAGATGAGGTATTTTCTTAGTGATTATTTCACGGCCTTCAATTGTCACATAAGTCTTAACTTCATATCTCCGAATGTGAAAAGACGTAAAAATATCTTCATATATCAGACGTTCGCTAATTAGTACTGCATCTTCAAAATTGTAACCCTCCCATGGCATATAAGCTACCAATATGTTTTTCCCTAAAGCGAGTTCCCCACCAACTGTAGCGGCACCGTCTGCTAAAATTTGACCTTTTCTCAAACATTTACCTCTCTGAACCCGGGATTTTTGGTGGATCAAAGTTTTTTTGTTGGAACCTTGATACTTAACTAAAGGAATACTTAAAATATTCCCATTCCTTGATAAAAGGATCTTGTGATTATCAGTAAAAAAGACCTTTCCCGGATGTCCAGCTATAACTGAAAACCCCGAATCTACAGCCGTTTGGCCTTCTAATCCAGTTCCAACAATACATTTCTCGGACTGACAAAGTGGAACTGCTTGGCGCTGCATATTCGAACTCATTAAAGCTCGATTTGCGTCATTATGCTCGATAAAAGGAATAAGGGAAGCTCCAATAGAAAAATATTGGAAGGGAAAAATGCTTCGAAGATGAATCTGTTCCCACGCAATAGTTAGGAATTCTTGACGGTATCGAGCGGGAACAACCTCTTCCTCTTGAATACCGCGATTCAAGGTCAAAGAATTTCCTGCTGCTACCATATAATATTCATCTCGAGTTGGTGATAAATAAACCATCTGTGCTTCTTTTTTTCTTGGTTTCTCAGGTATTTTATAAAACGGACTCTCTATAGATCCCCAATGACCAATCCTCGCATGAATAGCTAACGATCCATTAAGTCCAACATTAATACCTTCGGATGTATCAATTGGGCAAATACGCCCATAGTAGCTAGGATGTATATCTCGGATCCGAAAACTAGCAGTTCGACTCGTCAACCCTCTAGGACCCAAAAAACTCCATTTTCGTCCATGAGCGACTTGTGCTAATGGATTAGTTTGATCTGAAACTTGCGATAAGGGGTGAAGGCCAAAAAACGATTCATAAGTAGTTGTTAATGAAGTTGAACTTACCAACTTTTGAGGACTTGATACCCATTTCTCATCACGGATTGCTAAAGATATAGTATTCCGAATCGTTTTTTCTAAACGAAAGAGAGCCAATCTGAATTGATCCTGTAAGAGATCTCCTACAGAACGAATACGTTTATTCTTCAAGTGATTCATTTCATCAAGTGTACCCATTTCCAATTTGATTTCGATCAAATGATCCGCAGCAGCCAATACATCTCGTGGTAACAAAAATAGATTATCCTGGGGTATATCAAGATTTAGCCTCCGGTTCATGTTTCGTCGGCCAATCCTTCCTAATTCGCATTTTCTTTCAAAAAATTCATGATATAATTTTTGATATAAGAATTCTGAAAATTCCATATCTTCCTCTTCTATAGAAGAAAATTTTTTATAAAACTCCAAAATCGCATTCTCTTTTGAACTAATCTGTATTTCTGTCTTATCATTCAGGAAAGACAAAAAAATCTCAGGGTAACAAACATTCTCTAGAATTTCTTTCAGATTCAAACCCATAGCTGATAATAGAACTAAAATAGATATCTTTTGTTTCCTACTCACACGCGCCCATATCCTTGATTTTCTATCCATTTCTAATTTGAACCTTCTTCCACAATCTGATATTATAGTCCCGGTATAGACAGGAATTCCCTTATTATCCAATTCTGAACGGTAGTAAATACCAGGACTTTGCAATATTTGATTGATCACAGTTCTATATATTCCATTTATAATAAATGTTCCTAGGGAAGTCATTATAGGGATATTTCCTATAAAAACGGTTTGTTCTTGCATATTTCTACTGATTTTTCGAATTAATCCTGCGGGTACATATATTCTTGAAGAATATGTAAGTGATTCATAGATAGCATCTCTTTCTTTTATCAAGGGTTCTATCAATTGATATCTTTCCACAAATAATTGAAATTCCAGATTTTGATTTATATCTTCCATTTTTTCTTTTGGAAACTGATCAAGTTCTTCCGTCAAGCCTTTAGTAATGAATCTGCAAAAACCCTCAAATTGTATCTGATTAAACCCAGGTATTGTGGACATCCCCTCGTTTTCATTCCGGATCATCTTATCTTGATCTGAAGCTTTCTTTTTCACGAAAAAAATCCCATTAGTTGCTCATTATTCATCGACCCCTAAGATCGATCTAGTAATGATCAAATTTCTATTCTCTTTACTAAATCATGTAAAACTTGATGTTCAAAAAAATTCGGAAAATCTTATTTATTTATCGTAATAGGAATCTTATTTATTTATCGTAATAGTTTCTTATTACTAAGAATAACATATTCAATTCCTAGAATTGATAAAATAGTATTGAATTGCATAACAAAATGATTATACTAATCAAATAGTATTTTGTAAGGGCATGTTGGTATAGTTATCTATTCATCTGCATATTCCAATTTTTTTGGAATTGCATTTGGAACAACAGAGTTCGAACTAGATCATATAGTTATTGTATTCAATACATTCGATACGGTGCAAAAAATTCTCTCTAGTTTGGGATAGTATATGCATAAGTAAGATTCTTACTTAGAATCTATGTAATTATTTCTATTCTGGGGTTTACATTACATATAAATGAATGTTGAATTCGAATTCCTCATTTTCAAAATTTCGAATTGAAAAGGAGAAAAAGGCTTGATTTTTTCAAGCAATTGATACTGATCAATTGTATATCAATTTGATTTTGTTTATCGTATTAAAGATACGATATGCAATTGAAGATATAATATCAATTTAAGAATTCTTTGTTATTTTAAGATAACAAATCAAAAAATCCGAAATAAAATGAATAATGATTATTATTCAAAATCAAATTCTAGTTAATGGTTCTAATTTGACCTAAATTTTGGAATCTATCACCGAAAATCCTTTTTGATCCTTTCAAGAATTCTTGAAAAGATCAAAAGAAGAAGTTCTTCATTTCATTTAAAGAGTATGCGTTTTGAAATAGAATTGATCGAAGATAACGATCTATTTTGAATAAATCCAATACAAAATAGAACTCTCCTTCTTTTTCGGAAAGAAATAAACAAAATTAATGGATTAAAGAAAAAAAAATTGAATCTTTTTGATGAATTTTGGATTGCATTTGGCGACATGGCCAAGCGGTAAGGCAGGGGACTGCAAATCCTTTATCCCCAGTTCAAATCTGGGTGTCGCCTTTTCAACAAGATACTTAGAATTCCGTTTTCTATATGTTATTCTTAAAATCCAATTTGTTGATACTGGATTTTTCTAATTCCTAGTTCGACAAAATCAAAAAACTTATCCAGTGGAATTCAAAAAAATCAAGAAATAGGTTTAAGAGTTTTAGTAACAGCCTTTCTCTCTTTCATAAAAAGAGAGGCAATAAGCTTAGGTAAAATAAAAAATATGGAAAGTCTACAATAATGATAGTTATGTATCTTTATAATCCATTTGGGTTTTTTTCAAAAAAAAAGTTTGTACGGCAAAATTATCTGTCCTTAAGGTTTTCTAATTTCATGAGGAATTCTATATATTCGAAGCACAATATATTTTTTTATTGGTTTCTCAACAGCCTTATAAATAGAAATCAGAATCTTTTTTTGACTCTTTACTATACTAAAAATTTGATTATGATTATTGATCAATAATCGAATATTTACTTCATAGAAATAGGAGAACAATTCATATGGATTTAGTCAGTTTTGCTTGGGCTGCTTTAATGGTAGTCTTTACATTTTCACTTTCACTTGTAGTATGGGGAAGGAGTGGACTTTAGTTAAGAGAATTTATTGAGAAATCGATTGAGTAATCAAATAATATCAATTGTTTGATGGATGGATCCTTTTTCTTGCAAAGCTTTATAAAAGCTTGTCTCTCTTTCACAAGATACCACTGAAAAGAATACGGTATTTCATAGGATAGAAAAAAATAATGAATAATAATTCATTTGATTCCATAATCAAGGATTGATTCTAGTTTCGTTGTATTTTAAAACCAAAATCTAGACATGATAGATAGGAAATTTTTGAACCAAAAAATTCCTAACGTCATTAATCGAAAATAACCTATAGTAGGGAATATTCTCTACTGCGAAAGAATATAGTTCTTTCTTTCGCAGTAGAGAATTCGCGTTCGTTTTAGTTAAAACTTGGGATTCTTTTTTTTTTTTTTTGAAAGCTTTCTTTTATTTTTTTAATGATGGATAAGAATTTCCAAATCAAGTTTGATTCAATTTAATCATTTTGACTGACTGTTTTTACGTAGATAATAAGTAAAAAAGCAGTAGGAACTAGAATGAACAGTGCAGTAGCAATAAATGCGAGAATATTGACTTCCATAATCTCATTTTTCCCTTTTTTTGTTTTCGCAATAACTCGGTCGGGATGTAATCCCATAGAGAGGAGATATTGAGCTCCTATAAATACAGAAATTTTTAAAAGATGGCTTGCATCCTGATAATATTGAATTGGATCCTTTATTCATAATAAAGGATATCTGATCTATCAAATCAATTCATCATTGAGAATTCAATCGTATAACATAGGAAGATCTTTTTTTTACCCATACTAATTTGAGAATGGGATTTTTTTATTGGATTTGAAACCTTTTCCACTTTTTGTGTTCTAGAACTTACTGTCTGTCTTCTTTAATCTTCAAAAAATTTTCCTTGCTTTTTCAATTAGAAATTAAATACAATTAAGCATTTTTATATGACTCAAATCCTATAGTCAGTTATACACATATCAAAAAAAAAGACTCGAAGTACCATGGGAGAAAGAATACACAAAAAATCAAATATTCCAAGAAAGAAATTCACTGAAAAGGCTTATTTCTTGGCCTTCTCTTTTATTTTAGTGAGTCTCTCCTTTTTCGGATTTGGAATGAAATGCATACATTCCAAATTTTAGTCTACTAGTTGAATGAGAATAGTAGAGCATATACAAAAAATCGGAACTAAAAACTCAAAGAAGTTTAGTTTAATATTCAAACTACTTTGTTTTTGAAGGTAATTATACAAAGTTGATTTTTTATCAAAAAAAATGAATCAAACTTGTATATCATAGTAAAATGGGATAATTTCGTTGATCAAGAACAGTTGAAAAAAAAAGGAGTGTTGATGGTATAAATCAAAGACTAAATATAGTCTTTGATAGTATTCGAAAAATCAGTATATGAGAAATCATTACCGTATCAATCAATAGATAATAGTCAAAAAAATAAGATTTCTGCATCGATATTTATGTGGTTGAAAAATACGAAACGAAAACAAAAGAGATATTCATTCCCATAATTATTAAAAAAGAGATCTTGCTTGTTTTATGCTTCCCTTTTTCCACGAGAAAGGAAAAAAAATTCAATAAATTTTTCGGATTCTAGTTCGGGACTGACGGGGCTCGAACCCGTAGCTTCCGCCTTGACAGGGCGGTGCTCTGACCGATTGAACTACAATCCCAGCGAAGCAAGTATAAATGGAATACCATTCCATTTAGCTGTACCTTTTTTACAAAAGGGTATATTGATATATATCCCCTTTTCACATATGATATATATCATAGTACTAGTGACACAGATTACTAGTAATCTTTTCTTTTTTTCTTTTTTCATGAGACTTTATGAAAGGTATTACTGAACTTAAAAAACGTTCCATTCTTAGAAAGAAAAATGAATGAGAATGTATGTAGAATATGTATACATACATGCACTCTTCTCATTCATGTAATGAATGAATGGAATGGATGGTTTGGCATTTCCTTTTCTTGAAGTCCTTAAAGAAAAGGAAATGCCAAATATAAAAAGAGGATAAATCAATTATATTAATTTCTAATATACGTATTCATAGAACAGCATTATTGTTCATAAAACAATAATAATGGGCCGAGCTGGATTTGAACCAGCGTAGGCATATCGCCAACGAATTTACAGTCCGTCCCCATTAACCGCTCGGGCATCGACCCTGGATAATTCTAGGGTTAATTCTTCCTTAACCCTAGGCTTCTTGATAAACACGGGAGAATTCATCTTAGGTTTCTTGACCTGGGGTAATTCATCATTAGGTTTCTTGAGAAAATATTATCAACTTTTTACCTTACCCCCAGGGGAATTTGAATCCCCGCTGCCTCCTTGAAAGAGAGATGTCCTAACCGCTAGACGATGAGGGCAAATCTGTTTACATATCGTAAGAAGTCAGTATTTCAATTATATTACGAATTTTTTTACTGTCAATATATTATATGCCTAACACTTCGTTCAATACATGCTTAAATACGCTTAAATCGGCGTTTTTTTTTTTCAATTGTTAGAATTTTGTGTCATTTTGTCATCAAAATACCTTTTAGAGCGTTTATACGCCATTTTATGGCGTTTTAGGATTTTTTTATTTGATAATTGATTCATGAACCATCCTATGCTAAATTCTAAGAAAAGGGATCTAACAAAAAAAGATCGGTTGAAGCATTTCTTCAATTTAGGTAATTATTTAATTAGCCTGCTCGAAAGAAGAGAAATACTTCATTTTAACTTGAGTAAAGCATAGCTCATTGCTTCCTTTGATGTTCAAATCAAATATACTGCACACTAAGCTATAAAGAAAATCAGAAAATTCTCTTTTCTATTTCATTCAAAAAGATTCGGTGTTTCCGTTCATACATAGTATGAAATTTTTCATCACCTATTTCAATAGAATTTATTGAACTTATATCAATGTAGGTGGAATTAGCCCATTTACCCTATTTTGGTGTAAAAAAATAGATTGTTTCTGAATAAATTCCTATGCCTTATAGGAGTATATCTATTCAAATAGAATAGATATTCTCAAAAAATCTGTAAGTAATATTTCTGACTATGTAAATCTGTTATAAATTAATTATGCGAACCCCTTCTAATGAAAAAGGAAAATGGCTAATTCATTAATCAAATGGATATGCCCTTTTAACTCAGAGGTAGAGTAACGCCATGGTAAGACGTAAGTCATCAGTTCAAATCTGATAAAGGGCTCTCGCTACTATTCATTTCGTAAGATGACATCCATGAACTGATCAGCAGTAAACATGAAATGAGGTTTTTTTTAGCACCAAAAAACAAAAAAGAATTTTTTTACAGGTTTTTTCCTTAGGACTAATGAGAATTCGGAGGAAATTTGAAGAATCCGACAAAGTGACATCAGCCACAGGGTAAACTCGGACTTCCCAACCGATTCTATTCTAGAGAGAGGTCAACGATAAACATAGACAATAACCCCACTCAGTTCTCACTATCCAAAATGATGCTATGATTGCGTTTTTGAATAATAGATAAGGAGTTTGGGAAGCCGAAAGTCATCGGTTCAAATCCAAGAAAGCCTTTCTTTTCCACTAAACTCAAATTTTATACCTTGTTCTTCAAGCGAACTCTGTCAAAAAAAAAAAAAAAAGAAAAAATGAGCATAAAAATGAGAAAGAATATAATGAATTTGAATTTTTTTTCGTTATTTTATGAGAATGAATATCCCATTCTCATAATGACTAATTGGAATAATTGAATCTTCTTAGGAGTAGTTTGGCCATAGTGAGTGACATAGTCTTATTAATGTTTCAATATTCCAATTTTTTGTTCTGGGAGGCATGACATAACGGAAATATTCTAGAATATTTGCAAACCAAAAAAGTGTTCTTATTTCTACATCTACATTTTTCTTAGAAAATCCACTATTTTCTTTCAAAACGAAACGAAAAAATAAGTGGACCTAACTCATTGAATAATGACTCTATCAACTATTCTGATAATTAAATTCGATAATAGATAAGATTTTCTAAGCATAAGCGGATTCTTTTTATTTCCTTAGACCACAGCAAAACAAGAATTTGCCAATATTTACGATTTGATATTTTTGTTATTGGATATTGATTCTATAGGATCAAATTATTATTCCTTTCTGTTATATAGAAAATATTGAGAAAAGTTTACTTCAAAAATCGATTTTGAAATATCTTTCCTTCACGAATTAATATTGTTTTGTTGTTTTGCCAATACAATAGGGAAGGAAGGGAAGAAAAGGATTTCTCTTTCAAAGATACCATTATTTCATATTCTATTTAATGGTATGAAAAAATAGGAAATTTTTTGTTTTTTTACGATATCTTCTTAAAAGATATATTCTGAGATATGAGTCATAGAAGATATGACTCATAAAGCAGTTCAGGATTTCCATATTGTTAATAAGCAATAATCCGGTCAAGCTCATGAATTTGCCTAGATTATTTTGTGGCTTAATAGAAAAAAAAAGAACTTGTATCTTCGAAACCCATTGTAAATAAAAGGGCATTGAAGGAGAAATCATCCATAGATGATTGAACTATCATATGCCTTAGAATTACCATGAGGTGTTCGAAAATGGTTGAAGTAATTGAACAGGAGGATCACTATGACTATAGCTCTTGGTAGATTTACCAAAGATCAAAATGATTTATTTGATATTATGGATGACTGGTTACGAAGAGACCGTTTCGTTTTTGTAGGATGGTCGGGCCTCTTGCTCTTTCCTTGTGCTTATTTTGCTTTAGGGGGTTGGTTTACAGGTACAACTTTTGTAACTTCATGGTATACTCATGGATTGGCTAGTTCCTATTTGGAAGGTTGCAATTTTTTAACCGCTGCAGTTTCTACTCCTGCGAATAGTCTAGCACATTCTTTGTTGTTACTATGGGGCCCTGAAGCACAAGGAGATTTTACCCGCTGGTGTCAATTAGGGGGTCTGTGGACTTTTGTTGCTCTCCACGGTGCTTTTGCACTAATAGGTTTTATGTTGCGTCAATTCGAAATTGCTCGATCAGTTCAATTGCGACCTTATAATGCGATTGCATTCTCTGGTCCAATCGCTGTTTTTGTTTCCGTATTCCTAATTTATCCACTAGGTCAATCTGGTTGGTTCTTTGCACCTAGTTTTGGTGTAGCAGCTATATTTCGATTCATCCTCTTCTTCCAAGGATTTCATAATTGGACATTGAACCCTTTTCATATGATGGGAGTTGCTGGAGTATTAGGTGCAGCCCTGCTATGCGCTATTCACGGTGCTACTGTGGAAAATACTCTATTCGAAGATGGTGATGGTGCAAATACATTCCGTGCTTTTAACCCAACTCAAGCCGAAGAGACTTATTCGATGGTCACTGCTAACCGATTTTGGTCCCAAATCTTTGGGGTTGCTTTTTCCAATAAACGTTGGTTACATTTCTTTATGCTATTTGTACCAGTAACCGGTTTATGGATGAGTGCTGTTGGGGTAGTGGGTCTCGCTCTGAACCTACGTGCCTATGACTTTGTTTCCCAAGAAATCCGTGCAGCGGAAGATCCTGAATTTGAGACTTTCTACACCAAAAATATTCTTTTAAACGAAGGTATTCGTGCTTGGATGGCGGCTCAGGATCAGCCTCATGAAAACCTTATATTCCCTGAGGAGGTTTTACCACGTGGAAACGCTCTTTAATGGAACTTTAGCTTTAGCGGGCCGTGACCAAGAAAGCACTGGTTTTGCTTGGTGGGCCGGGAATGCTAGACTTATCAATTTGTCCGGTAAACTACTTGGAGCTCATGTAGCTCATGCTGGATTAATCGTATTCTGGGCCGGAGCAATGAATTTATTTGAAGTGGCTCATTTCGTACCAGAGAAACCTATGTATGAACAAGGATTAATTTTACTTCCACACCTAGCAACTTTAGGTTGGGGAGTAGGTCCTGGAGGAGAAGTTATAGACACCTTTCCATACTTTGTATCTGGAGTACTTCACTTAATTTCCTCTGCAGTCTTAGGTTTTGGCGGTATTTATCATGCTCTTCTTGGACCAGAAACTCTTGAGGAATCTTTTCCATTCTTCGGTTATGTATGGAAAGATAGAAATAAAATGACTACAATTTTGGGCATTCACCTAATTTTGTTAGGTCTAGGTGCTTTTCTTCTGGTATTTAAAGCTGTTTATTTTGGAGGCGTATATGATACCTGGGCTCCAGGTGGGGGAGATGTAAGAAAAATTACCAACTTAACTCTTAGTCCCAGCGTAATATTTAGTTATTTACTAAAATCTCCATTTGGAGGAGAAGGATGGATTGTTAGTGTGGACGATTTAGAAGATATAATTGGTGGACATGTATGGTTAGGTTCCATTTGTATACTTGGTGGGATTTGGCATATCTTAACCAAACCCTTTGCATGGGCTCGTCGTGCATTTGTATGGTCCGGAGAGGCTTATTTGTCTTATAGTTTAGGTGCTTTATCTGTCTTTGGTTTCATTGCTTGTTGTTTTGTCTGGTTCAATAATACCGCTTATCCTAGTGAGTTTTATGGACCCACTGGGCCAGAAGCTTCTCAAGCTCAAGCATTTACTTTTCTAGTTAGAGACCAACGTCTTGGAGCTAATGTGGGGTCCGCGCAAGGACCTACTGGTTTAGGTAAATACCTAATGCGTTCCCCGACTGGGGAGGTTATTTTTGGAGGAGAAACCATGCGTTTTTGGGATCTTCGTGCTCCTTGGTTAGAACCTCTAAGGGGTCCAAATGGTTTGGACTTGAGCAGGCTGAAAAAAGACATACAACCCTGGCAAGAACGACGTTCGGCAGAATATATGACTCACGCTCCTTTAGGTTCTTTAAATTCAGTAGGTGGTGTAGCTACTGAGATTAATGCAGTCAATTATGTCTCTCCTAGAAGTTGGTTAGCGACCTCTCATTTTGTTCTAGGATTCTTCTTTTTTGTAGGACATTTGTGGCATGCGGGAAGGGCCCGTGCAGCTGCAGCAGGATTTGAAAAAGGAATCGATCGTGATTTGGAACCTGTTCTTTTCATGACTCCTCTTAACTGAGATTTTCTATCTCTATTTTATTTATTGCTTTTTTTCAGTTTTGGCTCGGCTAGATGGAATAGCCGAGCCTTCCTTTCTATCAAAGAAAGGATAAGAGAACAAAAAAAAACAAATCAAGAAACCCTTTGATTTCAATAAATCAAAATAATTGGAGAGAGAGGGATTCGAACCCCCGATAGTTAGAAGAACTATGCCGGTTTTCAAGACCAGAGCTATCAACCACTCAGCCATCTCTCCCAAAGGTAATCTATATTACCTATTCCTACGAATAAAATACTACTATATCTTATTCTTTCCTATGAAATAAGAAACTCACTATCTTTTCCTCTCCGATATTAGTATCTCTGTATACTATACACAGAGATACATGATTGAGTATGCTTGCTTTTTAAATAAAAATGAAAGTCGACTCTACTTCATGTTCTTATCAAATAAGATGCTAATAAGTTTTAAAGAAAAGAATCCATTGGTTTATAATGAAAACTCTACAAATTGTAGTTTATTACATTACAATTTTGATTAAGTGAGGGATCCATTGTATAATTCATTTGTTGATTGCTTGGAGGATTAGAAACATGACTATTGCTTTCCAATTAGCTGTTTTTGCACTAATTGCGACTTCATCAGTCTTATTAATTAGTGTACCTCTTGTATTTGCTTCTTCTGATGGTTGGTCAAGTAACAAAAATATTCTATTTTCCGGTACATCATTATGGATTGGATTGGTCTTCTTGGTAGCAATTCTGAATTCTATGATTTCTTGAATTTCCCCCCTCATCACTTGTGCGAATCAATTTAGATTGTGAGACATATTGAAATGAAATCTAAGTTATTCAAAACAATCTTTTTGTTTTGTGATTCATTCGATATAATCCAATATTAAGAATATTGGAAATATTCAATTTCCAATAGGTGAAATAAGATTTCACCTAGATACTCTAAGTATCTAAATTCTATAACTCCAGTATGCAAGGTTTACTAGAAAATCAAAATAACTGGCCCTGCACAAATATGATCCAGACGCATATATGATATATTATCATGACATATCACATATATATCATATATGTGTGGACATATTGCGGCCATATCAAGAAGAAAGTGCGGATATGGTCGAATGGTAAAATCTCTCTTTGCCAAGGAGAAGACGCGGGTTCGATTCCCGCTATCCGCCCACGTCCATAGTATATGAAAAAACAATCTTTCCTTGTTCTTTGCTATCTCCCAAACTAACCCCAAAAAGTTTGGGAGAATTATTTGAATTAGTAATTCAATATCCTTATGTGTTTAAACATAAACACTTTGGTGCGGAGACGGGATTTGAACCCGTGACACCAAGGTTATGAGCCTTGTGAGCTACCAGACTGCTCTACTCCGCGATTGGAAACACCACTTCCCGTCCAACTTGCATGTGTTAAGCATGCCGCCAGCGTTCATCCTGAGCCAGGATCGAACTCTCCATGAGATTCCTAGTTGCATTACTTATAGCTTCCTTCTTCGTAGACAAAGCTGATTCGTGTCTTTCATTCCAAGGCATCACTTGGATCTGTGCGCTTCATATTAGTCTGGAGTTCACTTCCAACAATTATAGACATCTCTACCCTATGTGAGATATCCCACAAGCCTCTTATTCATTCTCGTTCAATCAGGGCGGGGGACTAAGCCCCAAATAGAAAAACTCAGATTGGGTTTAGGGTAGGGATAATCAGGCTCGAACTGATGACTTCCACCACGTCAAGGTGACACTCTACCGCTGAGTTATATCCCTTCCCTGCCTACTAAAAGGGTGGAGGAACTCAAGGCTCTTATTCTGGAGTTGGGCCTTCTTTTCCTATTGAAAATAGGATTGACTGAGCCATAGTACATGCCCCCTGAAATCCGTATTTGAGTCGGCTCAATCCTTTTTTTAGGAAAAGATTGGGCCGAGTTGAATTGCAATCAATTCTTAGTAAAACTTACTGAAATATGGTAGAACGTACTGAATTGAATTTTGTGTGTTTTTTTATCTCTCTATTACGTTTGATCTGGTATATCTACCGGCGCGAATTCAAATTTGATTGCTTTCCATACTTCACAAGCTGCGGCTAGTTCAGGACTCCATTTAGCTGCTGCTCGAATAATCTCGTTACCTTCACGAGCAAGATCGCGTCCTTCATTACGAGCTTGTACGCACGCTTCTAAAGCCACCCTGTTAGCTACTGCGCCAGGTGCATTTCCCCAAGGGTGCCCTAAGGTTCCTCCACCAAATTGAAGTACAGAATCATCTCCAAAGATTTCGGTCAAAGCAGGCATATGCCAAACATGGATACCCCCTGAAGCTACAGGTATAACACCTGGCATAGAGACCCAATCTTGGGTGAAAAAGATACCGCGAGAACGATCTTTTTCAATATAATCATCACGTAATAAATCAACAAAACCTAAAGTCAGCTCACGCTCCCCTTCCAGCTTACCTACTACTGTACCAGCGTGAACATGATCTCCACCAGACATACGTAATGCTTTAGCTAGTACACGGAAATGCATACCGTGATTTTTCTGTCTATCAATAACTGCATGCATTGCGCGGTGGATGTGAAGAAGTAGACCATTATCACGACAATAGAAAGCCAAACTGGTATTTGCAGTGAATCCTCCGGTTAAGTAATCATGCATGATAATAGGAACTCCCAATTCTCTAGCAAATACTGCTCTTTTGATCATTTCTTCAGATGTAGCTGCAGTAGCATTCAAGTAATGGCCTTTGATTTCACCTGTTTCGGCCTGTGATTTATAAATTGCTTCGGCACAGAACAAGAAACGATCTCTCCAACGCATAAATGGTTGTGAGTTTACATTTTCATCATCTTTGGTAAAATCAAGTCCACCACGTAAACATTCATAACATGCTCTACCGTAGTTTTTTGCGGATAATCCCAATTTTGGTTTAATAGTACATCCCAATAGAGGACGACCATACTTGTTCAACTTATCTCTTTCAGATTGGATACCATGAGGTGGACCTTGGAAAGTTTTTGAATAAGCAGGGGGAATTCGCAAGTCTTCCAAGCGTAGAGCTCGTAGGGCTTTGAAACCAAATACATTACCTACAATAGAAGTAAACATGTTAGTAACAGAACCTTCTTCAAAAAGGTCTAAAGGATAAGCTACATAGGCAATATATTGATCTTCTTCTCCAGCAACAGGCTCGATATGATAGCATCGTCCTTTGTAACGATCAAGACTGGTAAGTCCATCAGTCCAAACAGTTGTCCATGTACCAGTAGAAGATTCCGCAGCAACTGCAGCTCCTGCTTCTTCAGGAGGGACTCCAGGTTGAGGAGTTACTCGGAACGCTGCCAAGATATCAGTATCTTTGGTTTCGTACTCCGGAGTGTAATAAGTAAGTTTGTAATCTTTAACCCCTGCTTTAAACCCAACACTTGCTTTAGTCTCTGTTTGTGGTGACATAAGCTCCCTTCTAAAACTTCTGAATTAAGAATTCTCAAAAGAACAAGATCTACTCGAGATGGACTTTAAATGGAGTAAAAATCTTTCAAAAAAAAATCAATTAAGATTTAACATTATTTATGTTAACTTTAAAAAACATGTTATGGTAACATGGTTAATTATTCTTTTTTTTTATTGGGGGTATCCTTTAGTGTATTTGATTTGATGCACCAAATACACCCTTATTATATGCTCTTTGATGTATATAGTGCAAGCAAATCCAATCCTACTTCTTGTTTTACAAATTGATCAGTTTATAATAGAAATCGAATTTTTTCTATTTAGAAAAATCTATTTCTTATTTTCGTATTTGAAAAAAACTATTTGAATACGGATTTCCTCATTGACAGTCACATAGTATTATATAAATAATACTATATTTATTATATTTCAACTAAAACTATTAGAGTCAATTATGTTAAGTTAATTAGATTCGAAAAGATTGATCTGACTGAATCGAAGAATTCAGATAAAGATACAATCTGAATTTGATTCAATCCATTTTTGATTTTTTTTGAAAAAAAAAAGTGAATGTAGGGCTTTATCAGTGTTGAAAGAAGTTTCAACAAGAAAGAGAAATATATATATAGGTAGAATGGTTCTATTCTTATATTTTCGAAAATATAATAATATATAGAATCGTTTCTGACTCAAAAAAAGAATGTTTATTTTCTCGAACAGAGATGCATTTTTGAATTCAAAGAAGACAGTGAAAAACAAATAGCAGTATGAATCGTATTGAATTTTTTCATTCAATATTCAATAAATCCATATTATGGAAATTGAAAAGAATTCAAGGATTCAAAAAAAATAATAATAAATGGAAGAGAGACGAGAAATCAAAGAAAAATAGATAAAACTGCAATATTGAATCTTAGTACAAAAAAAGAAGAAAGAAGGGGGGATATGGCGAAATTGGTAGACGCTACGGACTTGATTAAGTTGAGCCTTGGTATGGAAACCCGCTAAGTGTTAACTTCCAAATTCAGAGAAACCTGGAATCAAAAATGGGCAATTCTGAGCCAAATCTTGTTTTTTTTTCAAAAACAAAACGAATATATATTGATTACAAAAAATTCAATATATGTAAGGTTCCAATTCTTTGGAAAATCAAAAGAAAAAGGATAGGTGCAGAGACTCGACGGAAGCTATTCTAACGAATAAAGTTTATTATGTTGCATTGGTAGAATGTCTCTATCGAAATTAAAAGAAAGGATAGCGATGTATACCAAAGAAATACATACATATATTAATGATTCATCATTTGATTGATAATAATCACGATCAAATCATATTATTCATGTTAATAAAGAAATTTGAATGATTATGAAATTTTGATGAATTGAAAAATTCTGAATCAATTATGGAGAATTGATTCGAATAAGAAGTTCAATGAGAAAAGAACTTCTTTTTTAGTAATCAAATTATTCATTATAGAGTTTTTTCGATTTTTTTCAAATGAAAAAATGATGATAAATCAAACGAGAATAAAGAGAGAGTCCATTCTACATGTCAATATCGACAACAATGAAATTTATAGTAAGAGGGAAAATCCGTCGATTTTTTGAATCATGAGGGTTCAAGTCCCTCTATCCCCAATAAAAAAGCCCATTCGGTTTCCTAAATATTTTTTCTATTTTTTTTCTAAAAAATAGAAAAAAGAAGAAATATACTTTCCCACCCTTTCTGAATTTATTCAACTTTTCATTTCGAAAGTAGATCTGAAAAAAAAATATTATTATTATTATTATTTTAATAATAAAATAAAAGTAAGGAATCTCTATACGAAATGATTACCAATCATATCATTATCTTACCATTGACTATTCAATTTTTTGAAATAAATTGTTATTTTAGTTCAATTTAGCTAATTGATGTAGCTACAAGAGCATAGATACGAGTATTCTACTCGGGTGATCCAAAACAAATGGTCAGGATAGCTCAGTTGGTAGAGCAGAGGACTGAAAATCCTCGTGTCACCAGTTCAAATCTGGATCTTGGCCAAAACGAAAAAATATTGGATCAAAAAAATTTCTCTATATAGATTGGTATATAAATTGAAAAATAGAATAAAATGTGTATTCATGGATTTCTGTAAAGAAATCCAAACATCTTTTTTGCAAGATAGAAATCAAAAAAATTTCTATGCTATGGAAAAGCATAGAATGAATCAGGGCTATGCTCTTTTTTGATTATCGAAATTCAAAAAAAGACTTTTAAAATAAAGGAGTTAGAGGATAAGAATAGATAGACAGAATGCATTTGAAACAGAATCCAATTGGATCCTTTTTATTTCTGAATTTCGTATTGATTTTTTTCTATTTATTCTATTCTTTTTTGCTTACCTTACTTTCTGGGGTGCAATTCGAAATCTTAAGCTGATAGAAAATACATGAATATTCTACTTCTCCTCCAAATAAAAGAATCGAAAAACTTTGAATCCATGATCCCGATATACTGCAGTTATTCTGTTTT
>JAMFTS010005533.1:0-26891 GCA_028095005.1 Rhynchospora pubera
AGCTCAGCCATCTCATTTTGAACTTGAAGCTTAACTGTTGTACCTCCACAAGTCAGTTGCACCATTCCTTTAGCACCATCAATTAACATTGGTCCCATCTGAGTGATCCAATCCATACCTAGAATTAAATCATACCCTTGTACTTCCAGAATTCTCAATGTGGCCTGAAACTCGTGCTGTTGTAAGGAAAATGTTAATGCCTCACACCTCATGTTAGATAATAGTTTAGAGCCACTAGCTGTTTTAACCATCATTGGAGGAGAGGGTATTGTTGGCAACTGCAAGAGGGTAACTACAGCAGGGTGGAGGAACGAATGGGTGCTGCCACTGTCAATTAAGGCCATGATCGGTAATTGCTGGATGACCCCTTTAAATTTAAGGGTCTGAGAGTTGTGCTTATCATGAGGGCTACACATAGAGATATCAGCATGTTCATACCCCTCCTCAGTATCTGTATCATCAATGACAGGTTCTGCAGATTGCTGTATATCACTAGACTCGCTTCCCCAAGAGTCAATAGCCTCCAATAATAACAATTTTCTTTTCTGACATTTATGGTCTCTGTTGTACTTCTCTCCACAATAGAAACACAGGCCAATTGTCTCATCTGATCCCTAGACAAGTTGCTAAAACTGGTGGGTGGCAAGGTTTGTTTTGGTGGGGGAGGTGGTAATAATTTTCTGTCAGGAAAGTCTTTTGGTTTATCCAGTCTAGAGGAAAAAGGAATGACAGGTTTGGCCACCCATTTACCTCTTTGTTCTTGCCCTTGTAAGGACAATTCAGCTTGCCTTGCTAATTTGTAAGCCTGGGTAAGATTAATAGGTTGGCACATCTCCACAGTATATTTGAGTTCTGCTCTCAACCCACTCAAAAACCCAAACAAATAGAAGTCCTCACTTTGAATTTGTGTAGCACTAGTCAATCTTGATTTCATCCTCTCAAAACTCCTGATGTACTCATCTATGCTACCAGTGTGTACCACTTTTCAAAACAGTTCTAAAGGGTTGTCAGAACCATCTATAGTAAATCTGGCTTTCACCTCTTCTACTAATACAGGCCATGGTGGATCGGGTTTGTTAATAATAAACCCTCTATACCAACTTCTGGCATCACCCTGGAAGTGAGTGATAGCTAGTCTGGTCTTGTAAATTTCAGGGGTTTGAAACACCTCAAAATAAAACTCACTGTCTTCAACCCATGTCAAAATCTCAGTGCCATTAAAAGAAGGAAAATCTAATTTTGGTAAAGTAATCTTGTGTCCCTGAAAGTTGGTATCAGTAAAGTGCAGCAGTTGCATGGGCAGTTCTCAATTGCATCAGTGGCACAAAATCAGTTGCATCGGCACATATTTTGCATCCGCATGACTCATGCAATAAATATAATTGTATCAGGACTACTAATGCAAATGATTTTTACTCTGTTGCATAGACAAGACTCATGCAACTGAATAACACTTGCATCAGTTTACACCGATGAAACTGATAATTAATAATTCTTAAGTCTGATGGGTCAATTGCATAGGAAAATCCCATGTAATTGGACATCAATTGCATAGGCGAAGTTGTTGCAACCGATATTTTAAGTTGCATAGGCATAACTGATGCAACAAAATATGAATTCATCTAAGGACAAAATGTGTGAGTATTAGGTTTTTAGTGATTCAAAAAAAAAATAAATTGCGCAAGTCCTTATGATTAAATAGGTTTTGTAGTGTGCATATGATTAAATGGATTTTGTAGTGTATTTTATTAAAATGTACGTACTTGAAAAAAATTAAAATTAAAGCAATAAAAAATCTAATTAAAAATTGATGAAATCAAGAAATTAGTACATATATATGAATAAATTTGAATTTAAAATTTTATTAACCGATTAATATTTACTTTATTGATAATTATTCTTTTTCAGTTTAATATATCCATTTTTTTTATACGTATCATTTATTTATTTTTAACAAAGGACATGTGATCATATGTTGACAATTTAATAATTATAATTGCTTTCATATGGTGGATATATAAAAATAGCCAAAATAAAGTTTCAACTGGGAATCGAACTCTGGATGGCTAGTTTAAAACTCAATCTCCTTACCAGTGGACTACGCCACACTTTTGTTAAAAGACTTCGAATTTACCAGTGGACTACTTTCCTTCCACACGTTCTTTCCTTGCATTCGTTTCCCTTTCTTTCCGAATCCCTTGCGTTTTTTCTCTCTTCTCCGTGGCTGCACGGTGAAATTAAAAACTTAATCAAGGCCGCCGTTGCCGCCTGTCTGCGTTGGTGCTGAAATCTTGTAAGGTTGTCTTTATTACTCGTCGGTGTTCAAATCTCAGGCGCGAAACCCTGTTTGCGTTGTTATTTCTAGGAGTATTCCCAAGGTATAATTTCGATTTCGGTAACAATTTTAATTCTTTTTTTTTTCGTTAATTAATCCTAGATCGAAATTGCTTACAGATTTTGAACTTATTAGAAGGCTTGCGTGTATGTTAATCCTAGTCAATTGCAATATTTATAGAGTTTGCTCTGATTGATACAGAAGCAGAATATATGTATGTATATTGTGTAGCACCTTGAAGAGGAAATTTGTCTAGGTGTAAACACCAGTGTTAGTGACAAAGCCTGAGGTTAATTACCAGCAATTATGTTTTAGCATAAGTCTAGTTAGGTCTCTTATATTTCATTTCAAGCTCTGATTTTCCTTATTACTTCACAAAATTCTCAATGTTGCCCGTTATATTAATAGTTAACTCTCCTGACTTCCCCTTTGTGAAGGGGGGCCACGTGACAGAGGTTTGACTGCCAACTCCTGCTATCTCTCTACTACCTACAATTGCTTTGCCTCCTGCTCTTTGTCAATTGCTCCTGTGTTGCCTCTCGTCTAGGTAATGGATACTTTACATATCATTTCTGTACATTGCAGGTTAAAAAGGTCGAGGGATCGTAGATGGATGTATAGAAGATTTCTCAATGGAGATTATAATCCTGATTTTTTGCTTGGAGTAGAAAGTTTTGTTGAAGCAGCCTTTAAGCATAGTGCAAATGTATGTGTAAGAGGCAATAAGGAAATGATCCGCTGTCCTTGCAAAGTTTGTGACAACACAAGGTTCAGAACGGCTGACCAAGTTACTAAACATTTGTGTAAGAAAGGATTTACTCTCTATTACACTTGTTGGCGAAAGCACGGCGAGTCAGATGTCGACGAGGGCTCCAATAGATTGTCAGATAATGAAGGAGGGGAGGAGATGAATAGGATGAATGAGATAGTGTTAGATGCTGCTGGTCCAGATTTCAATCCGGACGCAACAGATCAAAGTGCTCCAAATCACACCGCAGCAGAGTTCTATAAATTGCTCGAAAGCAGCAGAGAAGCCTTTGTGGGAGTTGGAAGCTAGTGAGACCAATTTGAAGTGCAAAGAATCTCTATTGTCAGTCGTGTCTAAATTGTTGAATTTGAAATCAGACTTCCAACTACCTAGAGAATGCTTTGATCGGATGATATCAATTATTAAGAAGATACTTCCTGAGAAGGACATATTGCCTCCCAATTTCTATGAGGCTAAGAAGCTACTACGTGGGCTTGATTTGAAGTACAGAAAAATTGATGTGTGCCCCAATGATTGCATGTTATATTACAATGATCGTGAGTTTAAAGAGAAATGTGATATTTGTGGTGAGCCTAAATACAAAAATGACACAAGAAAGAAGAAAGGAAAACCTATAGAGAATTTGATGAAATGGTGAGACGCCGACGACCTAATATTTCGGATAAAGAACTTGACAAGCTTCGTGATGAGGAATTTGTCTCATGGATTAAAGAGAAAGTTAGAAATGATGGTAAAATAGATCGTAATATCAGAGATGTTGGTCTTACCGAAGGTGGGTTCCTATTAAGGTTAAATCTAAAATCTAAAATCTATCTTATCCATCACCTAAGCGAGAAAGAAAAGATTGGTGGGTTCCTATTAAGGTTAAATCTAAAATCTTACCGAACTTGTTGTTGAATGAGCAAGCTGAAAATTCAGCACCCATCAATTCTGATTTTTTTCAAGAAGATGGTCCATGTTGCCCGTTCACATTTGGTGCTGGAGATGATATTCCGGAGATGCTCAACTGTGGAGATGTTGTAGAACCTTTATCCAATGCTGATGTTGAATATATTGAGCAACAGATAATCCTTGCAGATCAAGAAATCGAGATGTCAGAAAGTGACTATGAAAGTGAAGACCAAAGGGATTTTGACAACACGGATAACGAAGAAGGTGCCAATCAGGATGCTGTTACTGATTCTGATTCTGACTCTGAATGAGTAAGTCTGATCTTCATTGTCTCTTACATATATATTTCAAACAATGAGTAATTATCAACTTTATTATCAATGTAAAATCAGTATCTGTTAATATAGTAGCTTGTGTTTATAATATAATTTCCATTTGTCATTCCTTAATGCAGTTTTCTAGGGACAAGTTTGAGTGATTGCGAGAGCAACTGCATCTCTTGATGAGCAACAAATTACTTTCTTTCTTAAATTGTTCCAATTATGCCCCTGGTCACTTTGTATTGTTCTAGTTTTCTGATAGTTCATTAGTTTGTGTTTCAGTAAATACTTGAGCTGTAATAAAATCCTGGCATGCTGGCCAGCGTTATAGTTACTTTCAGAATAATAGGATTTAATAAATAAAATCCTAGCTGTAATATATTCCTGGCATGTTTTTGGTACAGGTGCTTCTATAATATGAGGTTCTTTTCTATTTGTGGTACTAGTATTGTAGCTCTGTAACATTTTAGCTAAACAGAAATACGTTTAGCATCTTTGAGGCAGTGGGAAGTCAACATTAGAGACGGCTTACTAGCCGGATTGGAAGGTCCTCAGGTTTTGTGGTGTCCTCCGTAAATATATCTGTGTCTAATTGCAAGTTTATTAGATTCATTTTTAATTGGGACAAATTGCCATCCTTTGACTCGATATGCAGCTCTTTGCTAAAATGAGAAGACAAATCATTAGCTTGTACATATTTGCTTGAGCTTGTGCTTAACTTAATGCGCCAGATAAGGCATAGGATAAGAATGAGTGTTCTGTACCGGGAGGCCGGTACCAATGGGAGAAGTTACGTTAAAAAGATGGGCTGAGCTGAAAGTTTATATGCCAGCTTTCCATAATTTTATAATTCAGTGTATTAAAAAAGATGCGCTGAAAGATTCAATGTCATAAAAAATGATTTGTCCTTTCATTAATTTAGAATTAGAATTAGAATGTCTCCTTGATATATCTAATATGCAATAAAACTCTTAAATGCAATTTGAAGTCAAAATAAGAAAGTTAACGAATTTCAAGTTGGCATACAATACTCCCTAAAGATAAGCTGTCCAATAATTTACTCCTGGATTAACTACCAAAATTTAGCAGGACTATTTTTGAATCGTAGGTTACACTTTCCAATATTTAATTACCATTACCTTATCTGTGATATATACAAACAATATTAACACTTTGTTGAAAATAATAAAACCAAATTTAATGTTATTAGTATATATAAGTGAATAATAAAACTAGAAAGGTATTACTTTTATTTGTTTAATCTAGAATCTAAAGTGTTTGACACAACAAGTTTAATTTTAAATTTTGGATTGCAAAAGTAAACTATAAATTTATTGACTAAAAGAGATTACAGAAAATCATAAAAAAGTGAACAAAAGTTTATAGTTGAATGAAAATAACAAAAATTAAGAAAAAACCTAATTGATAAAAAGTTGTAGTAGAAATAATATATGCATATAGTGATCAAAATGTACTAATTTTCATTTTAAATCAATAATCTAAAGTGACAATCATACAATGTACGATTTTGAAATTCTTATTTACTAAAAAATAAAATATAAATTATATTGATTAAAAGAGATTATAGAAGATCATAAAATAGTGAACAAAAGATTATAGTTGAATGAAAATAACAAAAATCTAAGAAAAAACCTGATTGATAAAAAGTTATAGTAGAAATAATATGTGCATATAGTGATCAAAATGTACTAATTTTAATTTTAAATCAAGAATCTAAAGTGACAATCATACAAATGTACGATTTTGAAATTCTTATTTACTAAAAAATAAAATATAAATTATATTGATTAAAAGAGATTATAGAAGATCATAAAATAGTGAACAAAAGATTATAGTTGAATAAAAATAACAAAAATCTATGAAAAAAGCTGATTGATAAAAAGTTATAGTAGAAGTAATATATGCATATAGTGATCAAAATGTACTAATTTTAATTTTAAATCAAGAATCTAAAGTGACAATCATACAAATGTATGATTTTGAAATTCTAATTTACTAAAAAAATAACATATAAATTATTTGGATTAAAAGAGATTATAGAAGATCATAAAATAGTGAACAAAAGATTATAGTTGAATGAAAATAACAAAAAACTACGAAAAAAGCTGATTGATAAAAAGTTATAGTAGAAATAATATATGCATGTAGTGATCAAAATGTACTAATTTTAATTTTAAATCAAGAATCTAAAGTGACAATCATACAAATGTACGATTTTGAAATTCTAATTTACTAAAAAATAAAATATAAATTATATTGATTAAAAGAGATTATAGAAGATCATAAAATAGTGAACAAAAGATTATAGTTGAATGAAAATAACAAAAATCTAAGAAAAAACCTGATTGAAAAAAGTTATAGTAGAAATAATATATGCATGTAGTGATCAAAATGTACTAATTTTAATTTTAAATCAAGAATCTAAAGTGACAATCATACAAATGTACGATTTTGAAATTCTTATTTACTAAAAAATAAAATATAAATTATATTGATTAAAAGAGATTATAGAAGATCATAAAATAGTGAACAAAAGATTATAGTTGAATGAAAATAACAAAAATCTAAGAAAAAACACGATTGATAAAAAGTTATAGTAGAAATAATATATGCATATAGTGATCAAAATGTATAATTTTAATTTTAAATCAAGAATCTAAAGTGACAATAATACAAATGTACGATTTTGAAATTCTTATTTACTAAAAAATAAAATATAAATTATATTGATTAAAAGAGATTATAGAAGATCATAAAATAGTGAACAAAAGATTATAGTTGAATGAAAATAACAAAAATCTAAGAAAAAACCTGATTGATAAAAAGTTATAGTAGAAATAATATGTGCATATAGTGATCAAAATGTACTAATTTTAATTTTAAATCAAGAATCTAAAGTGACAATCATACAAATGTACGATTTTGAAATTCTTATTTACTAAAAAATAAAATATAAATTATATTGATTAAAAGAGATTATAGAAGATCATAAAATAGTGAACAAAAGATTATAGTTGAATAAAAATAACAAAAATCTATGAAAAAAGCTGATTGATAAAAAGTTATAGTAGAAATAATATGTGCATATAGTGATCATAATGTACTAATTTTAATTTTAAATCAAGAATCTAAAGTGACAATCATACAAATGTACGATTTTGAAATTCTTATTTACTAAAAAATAAAATATAAATTATATTGATTAAAAGAGATTATAGAAGATCATAAAATATTGAACAAAAGATTATAGTTGAATAAAAATAACAAAAATCTATGAAAAAAGCTGATTGATAAAAAGTTATAGTAGAAATAATATATGCATATAGTGATGAAAATGTACTAATTTTAATTTTAAATCAAGAATCTAATGTGACAATCATACAAATGTACGATTTTGAAATTCTAATTTACTAAAAAATAAAATATAAATTATATTGATTAAAAGAGATTATAGAAGATAATAAAATAGTAAACAAAAGATTATAGTTGAATGAAAATAACAAAAATCTAAGAAAAAACCTGATTGATAAAACATGATGTATCAACACAACATGATACGACATCCGACACGTATGTGTTTGACAAGACACGACACATTGCAATTTTCCTAGATCGATCTCAACCGAGTTATGTCCCGAACTCTTTTGCTAGTGGCGATCAAAGAGATTATTGTTGAATAAACTTTCAACAATATAATAAAGATTCAAATGCATATTTTTCAATATATATTTTTTTCTCTTATTTACATATGATATCGTGAAACAAATAGAAAAATTTATTATTAAATTTTAATCATGTTATTTTAAATGTAAAATAATAGCAGCTACCTTTGCTCTTAATCATTGATTTGAGTATACACTTTATTAATTGAAAAAAAGTGTGCAAAAATTACGGTAGATGAGATATTGCAAAATTATTAGAAAAAGAATATTAATATCTGTCACTACTATTGTAAAAATTATATTAAAGCTTTGTATAGTATATACTTCATGAGAACATAAATTAATTAAATTATAAGATGAAATTTGTCACAATGCTATTTATTAAATGAAAAAAATAATAGTATTTCATATCTATACGACACCTATTTGATCAATTAATAAATTTAATTATTAATGTATCAAAAAGAATCAATATACTGAAGTACTAATTATTCGTTCAGCAAAAATTTTTGGCGGTGGAGAATTTTTGGCGCATAGGTTTTCCCTCCAGACTCTGAAATGTAAAGATACATCTAGATTTTATCGCCCTTTCTCTCACCTCCTTGTTACCATTTTCGTCCAGATTGAGATTTTAATGGCCGATTATTTAGCCTTTGTCACCTATCTATTTCTCTATCAGAGAACCCTAATCTCTCTTGCGCCTCAGACAACTCTTCTCCACCGGTACCATCGTCAGGTTAAATCATCTCTCCCTGTGTTCTTTCTTGCGATTTACACTTTTTCTGCTCATTTCATTTCAGATTTGCTAGAAGGGTTGACAAAGGTTGGGGATTTTGAGTTATTAACTTTTTCGATTGGCTAGATGCCAAAGCAAAAGTATTGAGGATATTTTGGTATCGTTATTTGGAGCGTATCTCTCCAATTTGGGTAGAGAGAAAAACAATCCCTGGTTCTGGGTGTGAAATATTGGCATAATTTTTGTGACAAAATATTTCTTCCATAATGATGTAAAATTTTTGTATAAGAATTGGCATAATTTACTAATAGTGTAAGAATTTGAGACAAAATTTTCATTGACACCAAGTAACGTTTACTGGTATATATGTCAGTAAGAAAAAGAATAGTGGTAACAGTAGCATAAATTCTTGTCGACTAAGTTCTGTAGTGTAGTTGAGGTTCTTTTTATTTTGCTTGTGCCTTTGAATGGGCGAGGCTATAGACAGCCCAGGGAGGGAGAGAAAAAAGCCCACAAGTTGCAGTTTTGTCTCCTGTCCCTACCAAAAGTAACCAATCAACTTTCTGTTGGAGTTAAAGAGCATATCTTTGTCCATTATTAGTTCTATCTTTGATTAAATCTTTGTTTCTTTTGGATTTTTAGGATGCCAGTCAAGAAAGGCTATAAAAAAAGAAGGGCTGCCGCCAAAAATCGACAAAGTCATACTACAGTCGATGAGGCTAGAGCTAGTGAAGATGCAACCATGGACGCTAGTGGCGAGGAGGCTGCATTAGAGGAGTACAAAGTCGAGGCTGAGGAGCCTATAGCTAAGGAGGCTTTGGCGGAGGATGCCTCATCTGATTCTAGTTCGGAATTGGACCGATCTAGGGCAGAGTTGTCAGCCGACGAGGGAAGAGAGGAGCAATTTATGACAAAGGAACGTAAATACAGGGGTAAACAGAGATTGGGTAGAAATCTCCCATGGAGAAAACGCCCAAGACTCTATGTATTAGGTGACAGGGCTTTCAAATCGAAACCTTATTGCCAAAAAGTTGTAAACACAATCACTCAGATTATGTTTAGCAATGTGGGAGGACCTTACACGTCATACTCACAGTTCACTCCAAACGAAAAGAAGGAGTGCTTGCGTGCTTTTTTGGTAAGTAGTGTTACCATGAGTTAGAATTTATGTGTCACTATTAGTTTCAGTCACTTTTTTTTTACTATCTTAGTTTCAGTCACTTACCAGTTAGGATGGGGCAAAAAAATAAAATAAAATGTTTTGTCTTTCTGGTAAAAAAATATATTTTCTTGCTTGTTGATTCTTATAATCATTATTATTGTTTTATTTTCTTTCCTTGTAGCTTAAGTATAGATGGGGCAAGAAGAAAGAGTCTGTGAACTGCTCAAAAGTTTTCCACCGCATCGCAGGGACACGTTATCAAAACACACTAGCAAAGATAAGGTGTGAGTTGGAAAACAAAGTGAAGAGCAAGGATCCGAATAAGTGGAAGAAGTTTCCCCCTGAATGGTGCCACCCAAATTACTGGAATAAAATGTGCGATGTGTGGAGCTCACCTGAATGGCAAGCTAAGTCAGAGAGACATCGACAGAATCGTATCAAGGGGGGTATTGGCAGTTACCATCGCCATGGGTCTATCAATGTGTATGATTATGCTAAGAAAATGGTATGCATTCCAATTTAGTCAATTACTTTTTATTTTAGTATATATATATATATTAGTTGTTCTGCCTGATCAAATATATTAAATTGTGATTATAGGAAAAAAGTTGAAACGACCGGTGACTGTTATGGAAGCATTTGTTGAAACACATGTGAAGCCGGACAACAAAAATGAGTTTTATACTGCCAAAGCTCGCAAAATGAAGGTTGTTTAATATACTTATAAATTAATCTTCTTATTTTTTAGATTAATCTTCTTATTTTAATTGCTATTGTTATATTGGTAGGAAACCTATGAGAAATTGATTATCGATAAATATGGCCCAAATGAAAAGAAGTGGCCAAAAAAGATTGATCAGGCCATATGGGTTGAAGCATCAAAAGGAATGAGCCACGGTAGATTCTACGGAATCCCGGCAATACTCAACTCAGATAGCTTACCAGGAGGAAGCAAATCAAAGTACCCTGTATTGGATACGGTAATAAGTTAGCAATCCATCTATGCTTTCTCTTTTTTTTTTCTTTTCATCTTTCGTGGAATTCTCTCACTTCTGGTCTTTCTTTTTAAGTTGCTTCTATAAGTTTTGAGGTGATTTTATGGTGATTCTTTATGATTTGTTATGCTGGTATTATACTTTGAATTTTACATTTTGCAAGTTATATTTTCTTTATAATCAAGTTAGATTTTACATTTTGCAAGTAAATCACCACAATTCAATTTACCGTACCATAATTCACCTTAAAAAAATCTTGAGTCACCACAAAATTTTCTTCACCATAAAAAATTTACTTTACTGTGCCAAATTTACAGTACTGTACTGTACCACAATTCACCACAAGGTTTTCTTCTTTTTAAACCAACTTGAGTCAATTTTCTTTACTTAAAAATTACGTGTGTACCACAAATCAGAGAGAATAACTATCCTTTCCATAAGTAAACCGTTCAAATTTTTTAAGTTGGCTCTGTAAATCTTCTAAAAAAATTTGAACGGTTTACTTATGGCCAATTAGCCATGTTACTTTGTCTCTGTAAGTTCCCTTTTTATTTTTCTTTATTGTACCACAATTTAATTTTCTTTTTAATTTTTAATGGATTGGCTCATGTCCCTTTCTCGTGAAAAAAAAATCTTGACTATTTTTTTTTCAGCCTAAGTCGAATTCAACTTCTTCTGGAAAAAGGAGGAGGAGTATGTTTAATAATGAAGATGAAGATGAAGATGAAGATGAAGATGAGAGTGAAGAAGAAGATGAGAGTGAAGATGAGGATGAGAGTGAGGATGAGGATGATGATGAGGACGAGGATGAAGATTATGACGAAGATGAAGACGAAGACGAAGATGATGAATATGAAGATAATGATGGCGACAATGTGCCAGATGTTATAACTATTGCTGGAACTATCTTTGATAAGAATGAGTTTGATGCAGACGACTATGATGAGTCTCCTTTAAATTCTGATTTTAGCGATGATGAGTAGCTTATATAGGTGATTCTGTTGTGTTTTCTTTTGTTGGTATTGGTACAATTGTTGGTTCTTGAGACTTTTGGTATAATTTTGGGTTGGACAATCTATTTTACATTTTTTTATGTATTTGTTTTGTGTGGTAATTTTAATAAATTATTTTAGTTATCTCTTATATTTGGTACGTGAAGAGTGGTATTTCTTAACTATTAATATGAATGTAGATATTATACAACTATTTTATTGGTAAAATGATGTAATTGTTTTATCAAATTTATTACAAATAACATGAGTCAATTTCATCGGGTAATCTCATGTAAAATAAGTCAATTACATTAGATGGATAGATGCAAAATAAGTCAGTTGCATTCCTTAAATCCATGCAAAAGAAGTCAATTGCATTAGTAGGTTGAATGCAAAAGATGTCAGTTGCATGGACTATTTCAATACTAATGACCTCAATTGCCTCGGCAAAATGAATGCAAAGAAGTCAATTGCATCAGTCTAACTCATCCTAAACATTTCAAGTGCATCGACTGAACGGATGTAACAGATGTCAATTTTCTCGTCTAATTCTATGCTAAATAAGTCAATTGCTTGGACAAAATAGATGTAAATAAAGTCGAGTGCATCAGTACAACCCATGCTAAACATCTCAAGTGCAACGACTGAACGGATGCAACAGATGTCAGATGCATCATCTAATCCTTTGCAGAAGAAGTCAATTATATGGGAAAAACGAATGCAAAAGAAGTCAAGTGCATCAGTCCAATTCATGCGAAACATTTCAAGTACATCGACCGAATGGATGCAACAGATGTCAATTGCATCGTCTAATTTCATGCTAATGAAGTCAATTGTATGGACAAAACAGATGCAAAAGAAGTCAAATGCATTAGTCCAATCCATGCTAAACATTTCAAGTGCATCGACCGAACAAATGCAACAGATGTCAGTTGCATTGTCTAATCCTATGCTAAAGAAGTCAATTGTCAGGGCGGAACAGATGCAAAAGAATTCAAGAGCATCAGTCCAACCCATGCTAAACAAGTCAAATGCATCAGAATAGCAGATGCAAAGAAAGTCAATTGCATCTGACAAAACCCATGGAAAATGCATCAGTTGCATCTGTTATGCCCATGCAACCTTGCATCGATTTAATTGATGCAAATAAATACGCCCATGCAATTGAAATGCCCATGCAACCGAGCATTTGCAAGGAAGCCAATTGCATCGGTCCAACTTCATCAGTGTAGCGGATGCAGAACGCATGTTGCATGGGCACTGCGGATGCAACCAGCCCATGCAATTGCTGCAGTTTCCTGTAGTGTTTCTCAATTTCTAGTTTCTGAAAATGGGAGAACCTGTAAGGTCTGATGTTAATTGGTTGAGCATCAGGTTTCAGTTGAATGTGATGATCTAATAGTCTCTCTGGTGGTAAAGAAGTGGGGTCAGCAAAGACATTACTATAAGTGCTGACCACCTGTTGTAGTTCCTGTGGAATCACTTTCTGTGGCTGTGCATTGGTGTCAGAAAGTGGACCCACCCAAGTAGTAAATAGTTGGGCAACAATCACCTCATTACCCTTATGTAGTTCCTGACTAACATTGATACTACCATCACACAGTTTGAGCTCAGCCATCTCATTTTGAACTTGAAGCTTAACTGTTGTACCTCCACAAGTCAGTTGCACCATTCCTTTAGCACCATCAATTAACATTGGTCCCATCTGAGTGATCCAATCCATACCTAGAATTAAATCATACCCTTGTACTTCCAGAATTCTCAATGTGGCCTGAAACTCGTGCTGTTGTAAGGAAAATGTTAATGCCTCACACCTCATGTTAGATAATAGTTTAGAGCCACTAGCTGTTTTAACCATCATTGGAGGAGAGGGTATTGTTGGCAACTGCAAGAGGGTAACTACAGCAGGGTGGAGGAACGAATGGGTGCTGCCACTGTCAATTAAGGCCATGATCGGTAATTGCTGGATGACCCCTTTAAATTTAAGGGTCTGAGAGTTGTGCTTATCATGAGGGCTACACATAGAGATATCAGCATGTTCATACCCCTCCTCAGTATCTGTATCATCAATGACAGGTTCTGCAGATTGCTGTATATCACTAGACTCGCTTCCCCAAGAGTCAATAGCCTCCAATAATAACAATTTTCTTTTCTGACATTTATGGTCTCTGTTGTACTTCTCTCCACAATAGAAACACAGGCCCAATTGTCTCATCTGATCCCTAGACAAGTTGCTAAAACTGGTGGGTGGCAAGGTTTGTTTTGGTGGGGGAGGTGGTAATAATTTTCTGTCAGGAAAGTCTTTTGGTTTATCCAGTCTAGAGGAAAAAGGAATGACAGGTTTGGCCACCCATTTACCTCTTTGTTCTTGCCCTTGTAAGGACAATTCAGCTTGCCTTGCTAATTTGTAAGCCTGGGTAAGATTAATAGGTTGGCACATCTCCACAGTATATTTGAGTTCTGCTCTCAACCCACTCAAAAACCCAAACAAATAGAAGTCCTCACTTTGAATTTGTGTAGCACTAGTCAATCTTGATTTCATCCTCTCAAAACTCCTGATGTACTCATCTATGCTACCAGTGTGTACCACTTTTCAAAACAGTTCTAAAGGGTTGTCAGAACCATCTATAGTAAATCTGGCTTTCACCTCTTCTACTAATACAGGCCATGGTGGATCGGGTTTGTTAATAATAAACCCTCTATACCAACTTCTGGCATCACCCTGGAAGTGAGTGATAGCTAGTCTGATCTTGTAAATTTCAGGGGTTTGAAACACCTCAAAATAAAACTCACTGTCTTCAACCCATGTCAAAATCTCAGTGCCATTAAAAGAGGGAAAATCTAATTTTGGTAAAGTAATCTTGTGTCCCTGAAAGTTGGTATCAGTAAATTTACCATCCTTTCCTCTTTTGTCCTCCTCAGGTGGAGATGGTGGCTTATCAGAGAAAATTGGAGTGTCAAGAATCCCTCTTGATGCACTGGGAACCTTCTTGTCATGCCCCATACCTGTGCCTCGATTTGGAGTGTGTGGAGGAGGTACCGACGCTTCTGGTTGCTTCTCATGGAAATGCAGGAATCTGCCCAACATTGCCTCCAAACTGTCCATCCTGCTGCCAACATGACCCATTTGAGAACTAGCATCCTTCATGGCCTTCAATTCTTCTTTCAGTGGAGCTACTTGATTCTCAAAAGCATGGTTAATGGCTGCTAGCAGTTGGGACGAGAGCTCATTGGTGTTGGGATCAAGAGGAGGAACAGATGCTTGTTTAGGAGGCATGATTGAAGAAATCTTGAATCAAGAACTTCAATTTAGTGTTGCCCAGCTGTAATCGGAAGGCGCTGATACCACTTGTCACGCTAATTGCGTGAAATTAATGGAATTGAAGAGTACTTTGAGAAGAATGAAGAAAAGAAGAGAAGGAAAAGAGAAGAAATCAGGAAGAGAAATTTTATATATGTTTTTACATACCCGTTTCTTTACAACTCTCACTACTTATAATGAACAAGAAATCACCTATTCCCAATTACATTTGAAAGTATACTAATTTTCTACTACCCAATTACACTTTGCCAAATCAGCTACTAACTAATTAATGCTCCAACTGCTTTTATTGTCTGATAATCCATCTCACGGCCTTTTGAATAACGTCGTTAGCTCCTAATTCTGGTGGTCCCTAGATTCAGTGAGCCCTTGCTTAACTCCATTTGCTACTTCCGTTCTTCTTATCTCCAAGCAGTGAATGGCTTTCAGTTGCAATTCTTCTGCTATCTCACATACATCCTCTTTGTCAGTTGTTGCTTTTATTCCCTCCCCAGCATCTGACAGTATCTCCCATCTCCTTCTGCGACCCTTCCCTCCCTTAGACACTTCTCTCCTCTCCTCTCCCTCTCCCTTCTGCTCCTCCACTTTCCTCGCTTCAGTACTCATCTCTCCGTCCCTCCCTTCAATGCTCGTCTTTCTCCTTCACTCCGTCATTTCTCCATGTTTCCACCACTTTATCCTTTATTATTTTCGTTCTTCCGTCTCTAATAATTTTGCATACCCTAATACTTACACTCTGTTTGGTTTAGTGGTAGAGAGTGGGAAGGAAAATAAAATATAAAGAGGGAAGGAAAGGGATGGGATGGAAAGTAAAATAATTTTACATTTCTTGTTTGGATGAATAATGAAGGGGAAAGGAAATTAATTTTTTCTTTTCTTCTTATCTCTTGTTTGGATGAATAAATTTAACGAGGGGAAATAATTAAACTGGACTAATTTACCCTTGAACTTTTAACTTTAATCATCTCGTACAAATCCAAAATATAAAAAAACTTGTGCTTCATGCCATGCAAGTAACAACAGGTACAAAGCCAAAATTTTAAAGATAGGCTTGATGTTGAACTAAGCAAATATTCATATACATATTTTTTTTGTCTCCCGCTAAACTAAAGTGGAAAATTAATGACCAAACAATCCCACTACTTGTGCCATGTACACATTATTGGGCCGAACTGTACCAGTACTTACTCCAAGCTGTACTAGTAGCCTAGTACCCTTTTACTCCAGACTCTACTTGTACCGAACTGTATTATTTCACATGAATTCCAATCCACTCGATGACCGCAGATTAGTTCCCAACTCAACTTGCTGGGAGAATCAAGTTCAGTACTAGCTTTGAAAATAAAAGAATACAGTCAGTACAGGATTTGATCAGATTTGGTACACATGCTCGTACCAGTAAGCAACTCCTTTATATGTTATCATATGCTTGTGTCGAGAAGGTCCCATTGGGAGGGTTTCCAATTGATTGCTCGTGAATGAATGCACTGATTAAAATCTGATCCATGTCTTCAGTCCAAACAAGTGATGCACTATGAGTCGTGTTTGATGCACTTCTTTTCTTCGCCATTGATATTGAGGACTGTAATAAAAAAAGCAAATAGTCTTTAGCCAATGACATCAAAAGTCTTGCTCATGAATCACTTGCACATATTAATTAGACTATGTTGTAGCTGTAAACTTGATACAGATACATACTGGTACTTGATCTGACCTAGCTAAATATCTATTAAATTTTTATTTGATTATAACATGCTTCCATCCTTTTACACAATAAATACAAAGAATTTAAATAAAAGAATATGGCAACACTTAAAGCAACAATGACACTTAGGCTTATTTATATCATATAACTTCAACACTCCCACACAAACGATTGAATAGTGCATACCTATTAGACGAAATTGATGAAATTTGTTGTGAGCCTCCACCGTCCTAAATCAAATCAAATCAAAGCAAAAAAAAAAAAAATACATGAGCGATGGAGAGGCAGAACTAGGAAGAAAGAAAAAAGGAGGCGGAGAAAAAAAAATTAGGTTACCTGAGTGATGGAGTAGAGAGGCAAACAAAATCATTTTTATAGGAGGAAGAATCGTGCCCAAAAATGAGAGTTGCGCCGATGAAGCGCCAACAAAGGGGTATCGGTGTCAATCTGCATTTGAAGATTTTCGGCGATTTTCTTTTCCCTCGATTCTCCGTCGATTCGGAGGGTACTCGTTTTGTATAGGAAGGGAATTCGCGGATCCCCTCGCGAAGAATTTTCCTTTCCGATTCCCTTCCATCCAAACAGCCTAATTTTTCGATTTCCCCTTGGATTCGCTCTCCTTCCCGTCCGCTCCCTTCGTACCAAACATAGTGTTAGTAACACTAAGAAATTATTTAATATGTATAAATGTTCAATTTGTTATAAAGGAGTATTTAATGTATATTCAGTTAGTTGTTATAAGAGAATATCTAATAAATTTAATTGTTCATTTAATTATAACAAAAAAAGTATTTAATAGACGTAATTGTTCTTTTAGTTATAACAAGAAAAGAACGAAAAATTACCTTTTCTTTCCCTTCATTAATCATCTAGATACATTCAAACAAGGACTGTTATGTCCTTGAATCCTTTATCTAGATACATTCAAACAAGGAAAAAAATATGTAAAACATTAAGAAAGCAACATATTAATTTAATTTGTACAAAGACGTCTTGTAGTTATTATTAGTGGTACCTACAAAGCTGGATTGTTTGGTCCAGTGATTTTGCTCTATTCCGCCAACCAAGTGGTCCTTGGTTCGATTCACTGAAAGACCCATTTATTTTCAAATTTCTTATTTCTTATAACATAAATCGTTGGTTTCAAACCAACCTTCAAAAGGATATTAGTGGTACCTACAAGTAAAATTATATTATGTTAACATAAATTAGATTTCAATTATCAAAGTTGCTAATTTAAATAATACTGTGTCAGATTGATAAAAAATTATAGTTCTGTTTGCTCATTTAAATCATAGGTACTAATGAATTTATCAAGAAAATTTCAATTATCAATGTTGTTCAATTAAATAATACTGTGTCAGATTGATAGATAGGTATGCTAAACCGTTTCCTTTGGTTATTATTAATGATTCCAGCTATTAAAAAAAATCAATACAAAATTACTTGAAATCAGATAATTATATATTATTAATCACAATCCAGTCATAGAGTAAGGACAACTACCGGAATTCGTAGATGATAAAATATGAGGACATTACTAGCTAGGCATCTACATCGTGTAAAATACAAGGACAAGAAGGCTATACAAATAGAAAATGAAAAAGGCAGTGTGTATCAATTAACATATCTTCACACGCCAATCCTCCAGATTGGAGGAGAAAATATTTCTGTAGGAAGTAAACTTTTGGATGGAAACGCATCCCCCCTCCATAATTCCTTCCAACCAAACAAAGGAACATCCTAAATTTAACTTCCGTTTCCATTCCTTCCCACCCACTACCACCAATCCAAACACAGTAATTGTCTTGTTACCAGTTACCAGCACAAGGAAGACCTTGGAGCATGGTACAAGTCCGAAGAAACCTCCACAGTTTATGCTGCCAGGAAAGAGAATACTAAATTATGCTGAAATATTAGCTTTCCGTAGTATGATTGTCTTTACGTGTCTTAAATTTGTCTTGATTAACCATCCTTAAATTAAATCTTCATGTATGTCTTATTTTTGGAAAATTAGGCCCATTATAACGATTAAAACCATTGGAAACAAGGGCCAGGCCTATGACTTGAACTGAAAATTACGCCTATATAACGAACTTCTAGACCCTAGTCACCGTTTCGCCTATGGGCTTTTAGTTTGTTCGCTGTCCATTACTTTCAAATTTCTATTTTTTTTTTTTTGTCACTCACGTTTTAAGGGAAGAATCAAAATCAAGAAATTGCTTATTTATTGCCTCCTAATTATTAAAATATCTAACAAATGAGATCATTCCACGTGTCAAACAAATGTAATTATTTAGTAGCAAGATTTTCTTGAAAATAGCAATATTAGAATTTTCTAAATTAGATAAAGCAATATCTCTTTTTATACCCAAGATGAAATGGTCGAATATCATATGAAATCTTTCTCAGTTTTTTCTGCTTAGGACAGAGAATTGGAACCTTTCTGCAAAATCGACCGGTAAAGTTTTCTTTTGTTTTTGTTTGGTTTTTATTTTTCATCTCAATTTCGAAGATACAAGGGAAAGTGCTTAAGTTCTCTTTGACAAACATATCCTGAATTATGTGAGAATCAATAAATCATATAAAATTATAAAATATGAGTATTAAACTTATAATTATGAAAGGCAAACATGGATAGGCAGAAATATCTAATAGTTTTTTCAGTTTTTCTCGGTCCCAATGATGATGATCAATAATGATGTTTTTCTCTATTTCTGAATTTTTCTTAATAGACGAACTTCTCATCTCTATTTCTGAATTTTTCTTAATAGACGAACTTCTTATTGTATAATTATGAAGGGTAAACTTTTGCAGAATGGGTAATTCACGACGCTTTTTATTGTATCAACATCAATTTAACCAGTCAGAGAAAAACAAGAGATAATTGTACTTTGTCCGCAACATGACCCCCATTGATTTTTCTTTAATATTTCTCAGGTGATTGAAATATCCTGGTTCAACATTCTAACAATTTTTCTTTTCTGGCAGGTGATACAGTCTCATTGATGGAATCTTCAAACCATCAACAACAACTAAACCGGGAATCTAGCACGGAAGATATTCCTAAATCTCAAACCATACTCAGAAGGATTTCCTCTACCGGATGAAATCACATGTAACAGTGTTGGTATGTCGCTCCGTGTGCAAGACATGGTCCCATCTGACACGCATTAATGCTTTCATTCACCAGCACTTAAGTAATTTTGTTGAGAATGAAACTGATCATGGTTTCATTAATATGAGGAGCAACTTTTATGAATACACAAGTGAGTATCGTTCAAAGAGGCATTCTCGGTCTGTAAAAATTGATGAGAAATCCCCGGAGTGGTTCTACATATCAAATAGCTGCCACTGCCTAGTGTGTGTCTACAACCAAGATATTTCCATTGTTACAATTCTCATCATTAATCCTGCCATCGATGATAACTTTGTCGAGCTACCTGATGTAGGGATTACAAATCGTAAAGTACTCAATTTCTGTCTATGCCATGATGATCAAGCTAATAAATACAAGGTGGTTCGATTCTATTGCTCTAGTGATGGCAAAGGTACTGGTATTGAGGTTCTCACGCTAGGAGATTCTACTTGGAGGCAAGTAGGTGAAGTACCTACTGGATTTCGGGGCAGCACACCACAATGTTTGGGTGGTGTCATGCATTGGATGACTTATAAAGACAAATATTCTTTTTCAAAACTACAGAGGAGACTTTCGGCTTCATCAAATGTCCAGTCGGGGATAATAATGATGAGCATGAGAAAAAGTATTGATCTGACAGTGTATGAAAGTTGTCTCTGCATTGTTAGTAGGCAATGGCATCCATAGAAATTGAAGTTCTTTGTCATGAAAGACTATGTTAATCGTGTTTGGATAGAGCATGTGATCGATCTGATGAAAATAGATGAGACACCTTTTTCACACAATGCTGGATTTGATCGTTGCTGTAAGTTAAAACCTTTCCAAATGCAAAATGGTAAGCTTCTACTTGAAAACGAACATCTCTTTCGGGGTTGCTCTGAAAAAACTTTCTATTATTACAATCCCAAGACAGAATGCTTTGAAAACCATGATGGTACGCCACGGATGGTTATCAATATAAAGAGAGTTTTGTTTCTGCGAGGAGAATTTGCAATGAAGAAACTTAAGTACCGTACATTTGAGTTAATAAATATTGTTGCGTTTCTTTATTTTTTAGAATTTTTTGAGACTATTATGTTTTTTAAATTATGAAAAAAATATTGAATATTCATTACTGCCTAGTCACTCGCGTATTGTTTGTTAAAAATGGTTAAATATTCATTTATTCTTAAATATTTGTTGTCATAAAAAAAAGAGTATATAATATAATAATTTCGTTCATTTACTATCTATTCTCTCTAATGTCAATGAGTTCAATTGTTTTTTCCTTAAACCATTTGAATATTATCATTAAATGATTTCATCAGTTTGATAAATCCTTATATTATTAATTCAATGTCGTTTTGATTATTTGCCCCCCAAAATTTGTCCTTTTCTAAAGATAAATTACTCTATTAAAATTATATGTAATGCGCATCCAATATGTGCGCAAAATTTTATTTGAATAAATAAATTAGTCATGTTAGCCTGGGAAAAATTACTACTCCTAAAAAATGAGGTTTAGTGGTTCTTGATTTAGTGGCAATGAACAGAGCTCTCATTGCCAAATGGTTTTGGAAATGTGTTTGGAATGATAATTCAATTTGGAAAGAACTAACTATGGCGCTTGAGAACAATTCTTGGTCTCTACTATCACACTTCAGTAATTCCGTTTTCGAGGAGATTGTGCCAATTTTCAATGTAGCAGTGTCAATCCAGGTTCAAATAGGTATTTCAGTGCTTTTCTGGTACCAAAATTGGGGGTTGTGTATTCTCAAGTTTCAGTACAGTGATCTCTTTTCCTTTGCAATACATGAAAACATCATTGTGAAGGAATTCTTCTTTCGATTTCAGCAAGGCCAGCCATTGTTTCTCCCTTTGATTGCTGCCTCCTACTCAGCTCCTCAACAATTGCAATCACAACCGAGTAGTATAAATCAATTTGGCTATCTCATACTGATTATGGTACAAATCAATGCCGCAGGAAATTCACTCCTGATTCCTCTTTTTCGGTAGCTTCATGCTATAAACTCCAGAAATCTTTTTCAAAGTTTACCTCCAACCTTTATCACATCTGGTTTTTAAAGATACCCCTGAGAACGAGATCTTTTAATCTGGCAAATGGCGACAACAAAGGTTGCCAGTATTGTCAACTTTAAAAAACGAAACTGGTTGTTCTGCCCAATGGTTTAGCTCTATTCCATCAACAAAGTGGTCTTTAATTCGAATCATGGAGAGAGTATTTATTTTCAAATCTCTTATAAAATAATTGCTGGTTTCGTACCAACATTCAAAAAAAAAATGAAAACATCATTTTAATCACTCCGGTTTCTTCAGGCGAGCAAACAACAGGTCATTTATGTCTAACCTTTGGTCGTACCTCATCCTGTTATTGACCATTCTTTGCTTTATTATTTGGAGAGAACAGTAAGGTTCCTAGTTCACAAGATGAATTGATCTCTGCAATGCAACTCAACTAGTGGCAAGCTCAAATTGCACCTCATTCTTCTCCTTGATGAAATCTCTTCATCTCTGTTTTTTTTTTCTGTGTTAGAACAGCCTAGGGATCTGTTTAGCTTGCAGGCTTTGGCTGTTAGATGTAATTTAGTTTTTACTTTTTCTTCTTTTTAAGCTTTTGGGTGAAATATGTAAACCTTTTATTTTAACGAAATATGGGGACTGGACCTCCATTTTTGCTTCCAAAAAAAAAAGTCTGGTATTTCAACCCTTAGAATACTTGTAGAAACTAATATTGAAAGATACATGAAAGTATAGCATGCAAGGAATTGTGCAAGCAAGATATGAAAAATATTTTAATTAATTAAGTAGGAAATATCTGTATACATCGGTCAATAGATATAGTTTATAAAAAATAAATGCATCTGATGCAACTTTAAACGATTTTCTTATAGTTGTTATATCTGATATGGTCTTCCAAATGTTAATTTGACTAAAAAAAATAGCTCCCGACAATATAGTGAATTAGATTTCATCTTAGTCACATTATTATTTGTAATAACTCTATTAATTGTCGAATGAATTATAATTTCGGAATAAAAAAACGTCAATTCTGTCACGATGATTCACCCATTCAATAAATTTCAGATCATTGTTGGCCCAATTGTATAATCTTTTTTTTAGTAATGATAATGATGAATCATCGTGACATTAATAATAGCAATAAAACCTACAATTTCAACTGTAATCTAATACTTTTGACCTACAATCCATGGCATCACTCCTATCTCTAAAATCATATGTCATGCCCTCTTATCAAACGCCAACTCCTTAGAGGTCCCTTTTACTGCTTCTTCCGAAGTCAGCCTTGTCTAGTGTCTACCTCTGCCTCTCGGCTCTCGGTATGTTTTTTAAATGGTTGAGAATAATTGATTTAATTGCCAGACAAAAAAGAGAACTCTGAGAAATTGTTTTTCATAACAGTCTCAAAATGCAGTTCGATTAAAGGTGTTATTGATAGTTATGTTTATTATGTTGAGCTAAAAAAAGGTGTCAGGAAAGAAGATGATGATGTGGATTCAGATGGTACAAGTAGATGAAGATGTGTGAAGACGAAGACTTTGAATGTACTTTTGTGCCAGATAGTGACAAGTACGCTTCACTAAAATATTGTGTTTCCACTTGCTTGTACTGTGGTTCTTGTTAGTTGTTGCTAAAGATTACACAATACACAAGTAATTGAAGTGAACTTTTTTGTCTTTTTAGAGTTAATGTTGCTGTTTAAATATTTAGAGTTATTGCTACTGCATATTTGACCTCCTAAAGCTTGTATTGAAAGCATGTATACCTTCTAAATTGTATTATTGGAATCATGTAATGAAGGCATGTAGTAGTTATCGATTCCAGGTAAGCACCAAAAATAGTATCTTAATTACATGCATAAATTTTAAATGTTGTCCCTAATTTAAAGGCCTAGAGGGGGGTGAATAGGCACAAAAGCAAAGTTCTAAACCGGTATGTTCAATATTTGGTTCAATTCAAACTTGGTCTAACAAAAACAACAAGACACAAGCAATTCACAATGCAAGGAAAGTAAAGAGAGAAGAAAAGAAGTGACACGCGATATATTACGGAGTTCCGACCCGCTAGGAAGTGCTAGCCTTAGTCGTACGTCTCCGGGAGTTCCGCAACCTCGAAATGGGCGCGCTCCGTTCAATTCCACAACGAACGGGACTACAAATTCGAACCAAATCACCTTGTTACAAACACTCTCAAGGTGGATTGGCCTAACTCAATTAAACAAGCTCAAACACTCAAGGGATTGAGGCTCTAACCAAATCACTCAACAAATCTAGCAATTAACACTAGTGGATTGTTTGCACACTCTAATCTCAATGATTTTGCTAAATTAATGCTCAAACACAAGAGAGAGTAATGTCTAACTGGTTGGAGCTCAAAAGGGAGGAATTTCAAAGGTTTCAAAAGTATCTAAACAGTTCCAAGAGGCCTCATATATATAGAGGGCGCCAACAGCTCCAAAAACCAGTCAAGACAGACTCTACCGTTATACAACGCTATATGGCGTTGTACAACGCCGAAATAGCCGTTGAAAAAACAAACGGTCACAGACAATGACGTTGTGAGTTGTCAGAGCGTTGTGTAACGTTGTATAGCGTTGCACAACGCTTCAGCAAAAAATCCAAAGCAGAAGCTCGACAGTTCCGTTGGAACTTGTCAGAGCGTTGTGTAACGCTTGGTAGCGTTGCACAACGAAGTCAAGAAAAGAATCAAGGCAGAACTGACAAACTCAAACAATATTGTCAGAACGTCATACGATGCTGACTGGCGTTACACAACGTGGCCGTTGCACAACGCTTTTCAGCGTTGTATGACGCGGACAGAGCAACTGAGCGAAGTTTAGGTGTATGACTCAGACTAACGTTGTGTAACGCTGTAGGGCGTCACACAACGTTGTCGTTGCACAACGCTGTCCAGCGTTGTATGACGCGGACAGACGCTCCAAACTAAGGATTGAGCATTTTACCAGCAAATTGATTGAGATTAGTTTAGAGTTTAATTAAACCTTAACTAAGGATTATAACTAGTCCAAAGCAATCTCTTTAAGCTCCAAACTATGCTCCACACTTGCTTTAATCCATTCTTCAAAAAATCTAGCTATAAAGCACTAAAAAGAGATGTTAGTTTAAGGGTTTCGGTGTTGTTTTGCAAATCGGCAAATCAAGAGAAAATGTTTAACCAACAATCTTCCCCTTTTGCCGAGTTGCAAAACAACACCTAAGGTAAATTTGGGACTTGATACAACAAGGCAGAATACCACAAATTACCTAATTCTCCCCCTTTTTGCAAATAGGGAAAAGAATACCCAAAACGCCCTTGATTAAAAAACCATAAAGATCCTCCCCCTTCCGAAAAAAATTTGGCAACTAAGTTTGTGTGTTTAGGGGTATCTAACAAGGCGTAACAAAGGCATAGACTAACAATTATAGACCATGCATGCATATTAAAGAAAAGAGGCTAATTATCATAAAGAAAAACAAAGCCATTTAGCACAATCATAATGCATTGAAAAATAACACAATTTATGCCATATCCATACAACAAAACAAAAATCATTTAGCACCACTTAGTCACTCAAAACAACGAAAAAGCACAAAAGAGAAACGAAAGGCAAAGAAACTACGAAGATAAAAAAAAAACAAAATAAAGAGAAAAGGAGATGGCTAAGGCTTGGAGACGGTTTCGGCCATGATCACTCCTCATCATCATCACCCTCGCCACTACCGGATCCACGTTGGAGATGAAGCTCCATCTTGCCCCAAAGTTTGATCATTTCATCCTTGAGATGCGTGATTGAGGCATCGGTCTTGGCTTGATAGGCGGCCATGTTTTCTTCAATGGTGTTAAACCGCGTATCAATGTGTGTGGTCAAGGCGGCAAACTTGGCATCAAGATAGGTGTTGAAGTCATGTGGTGGGCCTTGACCTTCCGCCCTTCCACCGGGCACGTGCAACGGCTCATTCCCAATTTCCTCGTATTGGTTGATGGTTGTCGTAGGCCTAAAGAGATAGGCATTGCGATGGAATGGCCCGGGCACTATCTCATCTTCGTTTTGAAGGGTCCACCCGGTTCCGGTGAGATGGGCCATTAAATTTTCCGGTTGAGCAATTGCATCTTCGGACACGGGTTCGCCCCAAACCGGAGTGTCAAGAGGAATGCCATCTTCAATGAGGAAGGATTGAATGATATGGCCATAAGGAAGAGAGAACCGAGGAGAGTGATCGGCCCGTGTCATGTGAGCAAGAATAATGAAAGGAAGATTGACCTTTTGATTCATTTCAAGAAGGGAGCGGAGGAGAAACACGGCCAATTGCTCCACATTGGTTTTGATGGTGGCCTTGGGAGTGATGATGTTGTTGATGAAGAGAAAAAGAAGGCGATGCAAGGCCGGTAGCTCGGTGGCGGTGAATTGGCGAACGGTATAGTTGCGCCAACAATAGAAGAAGCGGTGGTATTCGTCATAAGGAGGTAATTTGCGGGGCCAATTGGCATGAATGTAGATTTCCAAATGGTCATCGTCGATGCCTAGAAAAGTGGCCAAGCGCTCCTTGGTGATGACAATATGGCGGCCGAGCACATAGGAGTGAGCGGATGGTTGTCCCTCGGTCCATTGCATGGTGAGATTGGCGTAGAAAAGTTTCACCAATGTCGGGTTATATGGTTAGGAGTGAGAGAGAAGGCCCGACATGTTCCAATACTCAATTCGCTCCTTGATCCAATTGAGTTCCCGCGGTGTTATATGATAGTCTCCATGCGGGTGGGTGAAAAAGAAGCAATCGATGCACTCGCGATTTGCCTCACGGTATTGGCAAAAATGCATGAAGGAG
>JAMFTS010000157.1:0-20000 GCA_028095005.1 Rhynchospora pubera
ATAAATATAGAAAAATATTAAGCCAAATACAAGGGATATAGAAAAAGTATAATAAAAAAAACAAGAATTCTTCTTCCGAATGGTAAATAGAAGGTCATAAAATGATTAATTATATCTTCTTTCCTTTAATAGGAAAAAAGAAATAAGAACCCTATAGCTTAATTAACTAAAATTTTTAAAAACTCAATTGAATGAATTGAATGGAAATTCAAAAGTAAAAGACAGAGTAATGTTATTCAAGTGAATCTTATTCAAGTTTGAAACGCTTTGTGATCTTCAACCAATTACGTGCTTCAATATAATTGTCTGGAGTGAGCGCTATAGCTTGCTTCCAGTATTCGCAGCTTTATTGAACCAGTCTTCTGCAATTTCAGAATCGCCCTCTAGAATGGCTTGTTCTCCCGGTCGGAATAGAAAAATTCTTTCCTAAAAAACCGTACTTGAGAGTTTACTATCTCATACGGCTCCGTAATATATTCTTTTTTATATTCTATTCATATGTCTTATATGACAATATAATAAGACATAACTAATATGATAATTTAGTTAAATTAATAATTCATTTTGCCTTGATTTTAGATAAACTTTTTTATAAAAAAAAAATGCATTACGATTAGTTTAAAACGCTAATTTATTTAATAATAAATAAGTTTGATCTTTTCTTCCCACTTTCCGAATAATAAACTATGTATAGTTTCTATATATTTTTTTTAGGATTTTCTGAAAAGTAACTATCTCATTTTCTTATAAGAAAATTTTATAGAATTTTTGAAAAAGAATTCTCTAAAGAAGAAAAAGAACTTACTATCCTTAGGATCTAATACTACACCGCTGCTTAGCATCTTAGTGGATCAACTCGATTACATAAGTGGATTCCTAACTTAATATCCCCCTATCATGGCATAAGTAAGCAGTTCTTAATTGTATCGACACAATAGCTCGATAATTGATCTTTACGGTGCTTGCTCTATCCTTTTTATTTTTTATCCATAGATAAAGGCTATATCTTTTTTTCTTCCTATTTGGTTCTCGCGAATTCTTTTATTTGCTACAGCTCACAAAAATCGTGACTTTTGACGATTTCCATGTAGAAACCCCATTTTTTCTAATAGCTACTTTTTTTTCTATAGTAGAGATAGCCGCACGTAATGACAGATCACGGCAATATTATTGCACGATTGAACTAAAAAAGGATTTCGTTCTAGTGCTCGAAAATAATATTCCAAAGCTTTTGTATGTTCCCCATTATTTGTGTGTATAAGGCCTATATTATAGAGTATGAAACTTCGATCATAAGGATCTATTCTGGTCGCGTAGCTTCATAATAATTCTGTAAAGCTTCTGCATAATTTCCTTCGGATTGAGCCAACATTCGTTACGGTCGTTCAGTCTATTGAAAAGGTCTCCGTTCCAAAACCGTACAGGATATTCTCATTTCATACGGCTCCTACCTTCTGCGCATAATACTGAGAAAAAAAATCTTTTGAATGAAAATCGACTATTCTCATATTTTTATGAACTGAAAGAAGCTAGCATTTTACAAGAAATCTCTAGTCAACCTTTTAATCAGAGGTTTTTTCTGAATACCAATTCAACATATAAATAATATATATATTATTTAGATGAAAAAGGGAAGTCCAATAATTTCTTTGTTTTTAACGCTTGCTGTTTCTGAGAATTAGTCACTTCAACGATCTTTGATGGTTTTATGGGTATCCAAAGTACGAACGAAATGGATGTTTGTTGTCCTAACCATTCTTATTAGTCCCGATTCCTATAAGGAAAAGGGGTATTTCGAACAAAGTTTTTGTTCTGTTGATTCCTACGTGTAGTGCTTTTTCCCTATACTTAATAGGCCTTATTACTAGAGTAGGATTGACCGCAATACGAATAATCTATAGGTCTAATCTTTCGCTTAATGCCTCAAATTGACAATTGAGGCATTTGAGATTGCATCAATCGAGGATACACGATTGAAGGGATGGATTGATGGTTCTATCCCCACCCAAACTTCACCTTCACCAAGCGTAGATTTCTTTTCATGATTGGGTTTTTTCTATTCCGCAACACATTTTTCTTGCTAAGACTTAACTAAAGCTAAAAAAAACCAAGAAAAAAGAATCAAATCGCACATCTCTGTAATAGGTAAATGCCTTTTTTTCTCCTGAAGTTGTTGGAATTATTCCCAACAAGATATTGGCTACAATTGAAAAAGTCCTATCTATAAAATTCCCATTTATACGAGATCTAGACATAATTTAGTAATTCGTTCTATTTGAAAAATGTTTTTCATTTTCCCAAGGGAAAATGATCCTAATAAAAAAGGAAAAATAAAGTACCAAATTCTGTAAAAAAAAAATCCCTGTTACGATTATTTCCTTTTCAATAGGTCCTTGGAGTATTTTCTTGATGTAAATATAGAATGTGAATATAAATATATATCGTAGGAGAGATGGCCGAGTGGTTGAAGCGGTAGCATTGGAACTGCTATGTAGGCTTTTGTTTACCGAGGGTTCGAATCCCTCTCTTTCCGTTTTTTTGAATTCTTCACTGTTCTTGGTTAGGATTTTGAAGATCAAAAAAGAATTGAATTGTCCAGAAATCCACTTTTTCCTTTTTTTCTGTATCGAGAAAATCGTTGAACAAAGTGATTAAGAATTTCTAAAGAAAGGTTTTTTTGAATGAGAAAGATTAACCTTGCCTTTTTTTATGTTTCAAATTGGGACAAATCACTGTAAGTTGTCTGCGCCTACGAACTAGGCGGCATCTTTGACAAATTTTGCGAACTGATGCTCCAATTTTCATAGTTTTTATTTGTTATCTTTTTTTTTTTGTTGAATTCACTGGGAAGAAATAAGACTCATCTCTTTATTTTATTGGAATCAATAATTTCCAAAGGGGGTCCAGAAAGAGAAAAATCACCCGAATCTGCCTAATCTTGGTTAGGCTTTGTGTCTTTGCTATCTCTTTCCTCTGCGGAATCGCCGCTCATTGGATTTGTGTTTTCTGGGTCCAACAATGATTTAGGAGAAGTGGGATCCTCCATTGCTTTATGATCATCTTTGGTTTGTTCTATCCCATCAGAGAATACTCGGGACGGGGAAATCGATACACAATCCTTCCTCTTTTTGAATCAAACTCACTGATTTCGATCTTGACTCTATCCCCATGTACTACAAGTATATGATTACGACGTATATTGCCAGAGAGATAACCCAGAACGATTTGATTATTATGATCCAAACGCACGTGGAAAAGGATATCTTTGATCGGGTCCACAATGGTTCCTTCATACACAAGTCGTCTTTTCCTGTTGTTATCTTTTCTAGGAGTGCCACTCTTGTTTTTTTTCATAAACAACATGGATTCGATTCATATTAATAAATTTTTGGATGTACAAAATCACTTGAAACTGATAGAATTAATGATTTCTAATTCGAATATTCTCTTTTGTATTTCTGACAGCTTTCTCTTTTATATTTTTTTCTATTTTTATGAGGATTACCATACATAACACAAAATCTCTCCTCCAATTCTTTGAAGTCGAGCTTCTCGATCTGTCATTATACCCCGAGAAGTAGACAGAATTACAATTCCTATTCCGCCTAAAATCTTAGGAATTCGTTGATATTTTGAATAAATTCGTAGACTAGGTCGGCTTATACGTTTTAAAAAAGTTCTAGTTCTATATATTCCTTTTTGAGTCTTTCTATATCGTAGAGTTAAAATCAAGAAATTTTTTTGATTTTCTTGGTGTTTTCGAACATTTTCAATAAAACCTTCAGTTAAAAGTATTTTAACCACGCTTTCCGTAATATTTGTAGATGGTATTCGAACAGTTTCTTTTTTAGCCATGTCAGCATTTCTTATCAAAGTTATAAGATTGGAAATAGTGTCTTTACTCATGACGAACTAAGCTTATGGATTCTCGCTAATTGTTATGTAATCAACATGTTTTATTTTTTTTTCATTCGAGAAAGAATATATACCTGAGAAACAATCCAAGAATTTCATCTATTTCAAATAGATGATACCCAATAAGACTAGAAAATATATATATTTTCTAGTCTTATTTACTAGTGTTTATAATACATCAGGAGCTAATGAAAGGATTTTAGTAAAACGAAATTTTCTCAATTCTTCAGTGATTGCACCAAAAATCCTAGATCCCTTTGGATTTCCTTTTTGATCAATGATAACTGCTGCATTGTCATCGTATTTTATTATCATACCATCTTCGCGTTTCAATTCCTTACGTGTACGTACAACTACAGCTCTAATTACTTCTGATTTTTCTAGAGACATATTGGGAACTGCTTCTTTGATTACAGCAACAATGACATTACCAATTTGAGCATATCGTTGATTACTCGCTCCTATGATTCGAATACACATCAATTTTCGAGCACCGCTGTTATCTGCTACATTCAACATGGTCTGAGGTTGAATCATATGTTTTTAATTTCAATTTTTGAATTTCAGTACAAAAAGATAAAAAAAAAGAAGAAAGAAATATTTTCTTTCCATAAAATAGAAATCTACACTTGCTTTTTAATCTTGAATACCTTATTTTTTGGTTTTCTTCTATATTTCTATTCTGAAATAAGAAATTGAGTTTGTATAGGCATTTTGTGAGCAGCTATTGAGATCGCTCTTCTAGCTACAGGTTCTGATACTCCACCCATTTCATAAAGTATTCGACCTGGTTTAACAACGCATACCCAATATTTTGGATCTCCTTTACCTGAACCCATGCGTGTTTCCGTAGTCCTAATTGTAACAGGTTTGTCGGGAAATATACGTACCCATATTTTTGCCCCACGACGCACATATCGTGTTATTGCCCTTCGCCCGGCTTCTATTTGTCTAGCTGTAATCCAGGTAGGTTCAAGTGCTTGAAGAGCATATCTGCCAAAAGATATCGAATTACCTCGACGAGATACTCCCTTCATTCTTCCTCTATGTTGTTTACGAAATCTAGTTCTTTTTGGGTTATAGTCGATGGTGAAATCTCATCTCTATTGCAAAACAGGACATGAGAGTTTCTTCTCATCCAGCTCCTCGCGAATAGGAATAAAAGGGTTCAATTTTGATTATTCAATCATTGAATTGAATTCAATTTTTTTTTCAATAAAATCAGAATAGTTTGATACAAAAAAATATACAAAAAAAGAAAGCCAAGGTGTGTGTTCATTTATTTCTATTTAATAGAATACACATAGAATATGATGTTTGTTTTATAATGAATCTTTTCTTTTCTGATTTTGATTTCTATTGAATGAATTGTGTTCAAATATTTTGATTCCGTGAATCAATAGGTATTTCGCGGGCGAATATTTACTCTTTTCTCTTTCATTTTTTTCTTTCATTCGTAAGTTTCATTCATGACTTTCAGAAAAATTGAAATTTTTTTTGGTTTGTTCCGCCATCCTACCTAATGAATTCTTAGAATTTGTTTTAAATAGAATTCTATAAAATCACAGGTTCTGTCGTTCCCCTAGCTTCTCTATTCATGATTAGGCCCAAACTCTACAATGGAGCTTTCAACAAAATTTGTTTTCAAGTTAATTTCCTTAGTTTTATTAACTCCAGACTCTTTATTCTTTGTTATTTTATTCATATTTCTCTTTTTTCTTTATTTTTGAATTGGATATTTGATTAAGAATAAAATGAAAAAATTTGATGCTTTGTGACACTGCTTTTTCTTTTAGTAATTTATAGACCATACATAATGGGATTATATAACATGGATATTTTGTTCTTTCTTTCTATCAGCCTTCCTTTTATCCACACCCCCTTTAGTTTGACTTAGCAAAATCGGATTTTTTCTCTATGAATTAGAAAATAAAGAAGAGATTTCAGTTGCTACAAATATATGATTTATTCATATAGTGACTGTTTGGGGGGATCTTGATAATACGAAGCAATAAGTTGGTTTTTAGTTTTTTTACCTTGAAATAGAAACAAGTTTTGAGTAAGGGTTAGTTGATTTTTTCAGCCCCCGCTTGAAAATGTTAAACTTTTCAATTTGAAAGAAAAAACTAACGAATCACACACTAAGCATAGCAATTATACTAAATAAAAAAAATCAATGAAATTATTATTTAACCCTAACTAATTCGAACTGCTTGTTTCTCTTTAATGCAAAAGAATCCATGAAAGAATTTGTCTTTTTTTCTTCTATCATTGCTATCAAATAGAAAGAAAAAGTAAAATATATATATATATTTGTTTGCAACTTTTCTTTCTCTACTTTCTAAATATCCAAATTTTTAGGCCTAGCACTCCATAGATTGTTTGAATTGTATGAGAACCATAATCTATTTTGCTACAAATTATTTGTAGGGGAAGTTTACCTTCTCTTTTACCTTCTTTACGTGCAATATCTTTTCCATCGATACGACCTGCGAGTTTTACTTTTATTCCTTTTGTATCTGTTTTTCTAGCTAAATCAATAGCTTGTGCCATTGTCTTTCTATAGGGGACTCTATTTTTTAATTGTAAGGCTATATATTCTGCAAGAAGATTAGGTTGTCTATAATGTATTTCAGCTTTTTCGAGGTGAACAGTGATTTTTCTGGGGCTGGGGTATACAGAATAAAATTCTTGTTTTTTTATATTTTCCCGGAAATGGGCCAATGTGTTTTCTTTGAGTAAGAATTTTGGCACGAATCCGCTATATATTTTTATTCGTATAAATGGTTTTTGTATTTTATTTGCTTGTTTTTCAATTTTTATTCGTACAATTCCTTCGAAGCCTAAGGGAGGTATTCGAATGTTTTCATATTTTGTATTCCTTTGGTTTACTTCTTTGACAACCATTTGGTAATATTTGTTGAGCCTATATTGTACATAATTCTTGAAAAAATCTCGTATTTTTTGATCTTCTTGTATACCCGTAGCATATTTTTTTGGTTCTTCGAACCAAATAGAATGATGACTTTGGGTTGTACCAAGTCTGAAACAAAGTGGATTTGTTTTTTGTCCCATAATTCCTCCCTATTTTATTTTTTTATCCATATTTTTGGAATTTCATAGGAATCTAAATCTTAGATTGATCTAAGAAAGATTTCGGTTTTTCCTTTAGTACGATTGTTATATGACACGTGGTTCTTTTTATTGGAAAACTATGTCCTTGAGCACGGGGTCTTGCCTTTTTTTTAATAGCACCTCTATTGACTTCGGCTTTACTAATGAATAAATCCGCTTCTTTTAAACCCATATTATGATTTGCATTTTTTGCTGCAGAATAAATTAATTTAGAAATGGGATAAGATGCTTGATAAGGCATGAAATATAGTATTATAAGTGTTTCTTGATAAGAACGTCCACGAATTTGATCAATGACTCTTCGTGCTTTGGAAACAGAAATATGGATATGTTGAGCTAAAACCTTTACTTCTTTACCTGAAGTTAAACTCGAGTTCTTTTTCATAGGATTTTCCCCTAGCTTTTTCCAATTTTTCATAAGATCTCCTTAATATTTGTTTGATCCCTATTTTTTTTTATTCTTCATTACAGATTTTTTATCGTTATCGTTTCTTGCATCTCTCGCGAAATTCCGTGTAGGCGCGAATTCTCCCAATTTGTGATCTATCATAGATTCTGTTATATAAATAGGTATATGTTCCTTTCCATTATGAATACCGAATGTATGGCCAACCATTGAGGGTAGAATGTTAGATGCCCGAGACCAAGTGACTATTATTTCTTTCTCCTTCCCCATTTTGATTTTTTCCATTTTTTCGAATAAATGATTAGCTACAAATCTTTTCTTTTGATTAGCTACAAATCTTTTCTTTGGATTAGCTACAAATCTTTCCTTTGGATTAGCTACAAATCTTTCCTTTGGATTAGCTACAAATCTTTTCTTTGGATTAGCTACAAATCTTTTCTTTGGATTAGCTACAAATCTTTCTTGTTGACCTATCACAGCTGATTACTCCTTTTTTGACATGGTAAAGATTGGCATTCTATGTCCAATATCTCGATCTAAGTATGGAGGTCAGAATAAATACAATAATGATGAATGCAAAAAAGAGAAAATCCTTTAGCTAGATAAGGGGCGGATGTAGCCAAGTGGATCAAGGCAGTGGATTGTGGATCCACCATGCGCGGGTTCAATTCCCGTCGTTCGCCCATCCCATCGAATTTTGGAAATTCGATTTGGAATGTTCCTATTTACGGCGACGAAGAATCAAACTATCACTATATTTTCTCCTTTTCCTACTTTTTCTTCCAAGCGCAGGATAACCCCAAGGAGTTGCGGGTTTTTTTCTTCCAATTGGAGCTTTTCCTTCACCGCCCCCGTGGGGATGATCCACAGGGTTCATAGCTGCTCCTCTTACTACAGGACGCTTACCTAGCCAACACTTCGATCCAGCTCTACCCAAACTTTTTCGGGTCACCCCAACATTACCCACTTGTCCGACTGTTGCCAAGCAGTTTTGGGATATCAAACGAACCTCCCCAGATGGTAATCTTAATGTGGCCGATTTACCCTCTTTTGCAATCAGTTTCGCTCTAGCACCTGCTGCTCTAGCTAATTGTCCGCCCTTTCCATGTTTGAATTCTATGTTATGTATGGTCGTGCCTAAAGGCATACCGGTTGAAGTAGATTCTTCTTTTTTATCAAAAAAAACCCCTTCCCAAACTGTACAAGCTTCTTCCAAAGCATACGGCTTTCTAGATGTATATGATGATATCGAAAAAAATAGATCTTTTCATCGTATAATGAAGTATCACATGAGTGGATATATAGGAATCCTAATCTGCCGAATCATTCATGTTATCATCTTCTACATCCTAGGTCTTTCCGTTCCGTCATCTGGCTTATGTTCTTCATGTAGCATTCAGACCGAATGACTCTATCAAATTACGTCGATACTTCCACATATTACGGGTAACGTAGGAGACATCTCTTCGGGGGATCTTCATTACCACTGCTTAGCTTTCAATTCGCCTCTGACCATCAAATGAAATGTGAATAACCCGTCCTCCTCTCTTTGAAAGAAGAGGCGCTTCCGGTTCGGTACGTGCTTCAAACAATTTTCTCCATATTACCATATCTCTAGAGTCAATAATTCTCTATTAGAAACTACTGAACTCAATCACTTGCTGCCGTTACTCAACAGTTTTCTGTTGAGGTCTATTCCATAGAGGTACTCCAATTGAATCAGTGATCGATTTCTAGGTTTTGTCGTAAACCTAATTGGTTACTTCCAATTACGTAAATCAATAGTTCAAACCGCACTCAAAGGTAGGGCATTTCCCATTGATATAGGAACTTCTGCACCAGAAACAATGGTATCTCCAATTATAGCCCCTCTGGGATGTAAAATATATCTCTTCTCACCATTCCCGTAGTGTATAAGACAAATGTATGTATTTCGATTAGGGTCGTATTCTATGGTTACGATTCTACCAGATATGTCTTTTTGATTCCGTCGAAAATCGATTTTACGGTATAGACGCTTATGACCCCCCCCTCTATGCTTTGCGGTAATGATTCCTCTGACATTACGACCTTTACTACAACGATGCCGTCCATAGATCAGATTATTTCGTGGATTGGATTTCATTTGACTGTCTACAGCTCCATTGCGTGTACTTGGACTAGAAGTTTTGTATAAATGTATCGCCGTGTTATTAAGTATTTTTCTTGAAGTTCTTTTCTTTAGAATCTCTAGAAGAGGTGGAATAGAATAACCTGATGGAAGCGTAATGATCATATGCCTGTAATGGATTGCATGTCCCATAATAGGTCTCTTCGACCCTTTCGGGGTAGTCGATGGCTATTCATAGCCATTACCTGAACACCAAAGAAGAGTTCAACCCAATACTTACTTGATTTCTGTCTTAGTTGATCCTGATTCGGCATTAGAAGTATGTATATTGATTCTTCCCCAATAACCGAAGACTTTTTCCTGTAACTACTCCATATTTGATTCCATCCATAACTCCAATTTCTTCCCTATGAGTCCCAGTATTGATCAGGATTCGAGTTCTTAATCTTCCTATGTTATGGTATGAATATACCATATTCAATTCGTTATGGATGGATGATGAGATCCCATCCATAGAGAGCCAACTTATTGAACATTCCCATTAGGGTGCATCCAGTAGGAATTGAACCTACGAATTTGCCAATTATGAGTTGGGTGCTTTAACCATTCAGCCATGGATGCTGAATCTAAGAGATATTATCATAATCTAAAAGATGTATGATCATAATCATACACATTGGATCAAAAACGGGGTCAGAGGGATCAAAAACCGCTAATTCGTATAAAGCCATCGAACCGGCCCAACCAGCAACTAGAGCTGTGTGCATTATATGAACAGAAAGCAATCGACCGGGATCATTCAATACGACAGTATGAACACGATACCAAGGCAAACCCATGGAAATACTCCTTAAGAGAAATAGAAACTATGTCACTTTATTTTATCGCATTAAACTCAAAAGACTATATACTGTGTACCTCACCTTTTTGCAGTAGATTCTGTATCAGAAAGGGCTCATTTTGATTTCATCCCATTGAAAATCAAAATAAGGGAACAACTCCGTTCGTAAGAACAAAGAGAAGCAGATCTATTCAGTCCAAGGCGCATCGGAAGATTGCATTTTTATAGTTAAACTGATCCATCGAATGGATCAAATATTAAGTGAATATTTTCACATTTTTTTATTTTTCTTTTTTTTTTTTATAGTGTAGGAGGAGCATGAAAAATTCCAAATTGAGTATTTCGAAGTTGCAAGACGTAGTCGAAGTCTTTGTTTCAGACTACATTTTGAACAGGGTGATAATCTTTCACTTATGTTCGTTTATGGTTATGCTTAGTACGAAACTCATTACTAACGACGAATGGTTACAGAGGGTCGATTTTTGGTTATCTAAGCGAAAAGATGCAAAAAGTGTTACTCCAGTTAACACTAAAACTATCTCTTTTAGTGAAAATTGTTTTCGGCGCAGATATGTCTTCTATGGACATATAGAAGAGGGTAGAGAAGCACAATTGTATAAAAATTGTGCAAGAACTTCACGTGCACACGCTCGTTTAAACGGAATCCTTTTAGATCAACTTTGTGAATTTCTTGTTCAATTCAAGAATGAACAAATGAGTCTGAATGAGATGACTGAGCGTTTTCGAAAAGAGCTTAGTGCAGCGATTATAAATCGCTGCATATACTTTGAACACAAAGTAGAGCTTTATGATATTAAAGTAGAGCTTTATGATATTTTCACTTTAGTCGATCTTTTTGTGGACATTAACGCCGACTTAGGATTGTGCAATTTGTTTTCTGAAATTATAGAAAATGCAAAATTGGATCAATCCATTAACCAAACCATCAATAGATCTTTGAAAATGGAAATATGCTATCCATTCGATAGTATCTTTCCACCCTTCTTAATCAATTTTTGTAGGAGCAAAAATCTCCTTTTTAAAATAGTGCTTTTAACTTTTCTTTGTTCCGAAGAGCGCATTTCGATCGACGAGTTTATATCTTATCTTGAAAAGCTTTACGAAGCGGAATTCGTTCCATTGATAGAGGCCAGTAATCTGGCTAACGGGCCCCGCCAAATTCAGAACAGGTTTTTAGAACCTGGGCACAATAATTCTATTCACACAATACAATTTTATAACCTTGCGAAGTCTTATTGTATTGATGAATTGAATATGATTCAGGTACAGTTGAAACGAATCCACTCTAATATGGCCGGGTTACGAGCCGGCCTTCATTTGTGCTCCAAGGAGCAAGTGTTTTTGTCTTGTAAAAGCGATTTGAGAGTCTACATGAAGTCTTATTGCAAACAATTCAAAAAAATCAAAGAAAATTTTGAAAAAAATCGCGAAACATCGGACATATTTGATTACTTTATTCAAACGCATGTCGATTTCGCGATATGCATTCATATATTCGAAATTATGAATGCTACGATACGATGGAATGATCCAGGTTGGTTGGATTCATCGTCTGAAGATAATTCAGACGATGATTGGAGTGATCTGATCAAGTTTGGTATTGGAATTAAGAAAAAAAACTTTGATCCACCAAAAATCCCGGGTTCAGGGAGGTAAATGTTTGAGAAAAGGTCAAATTTTAGCAGACGGTGCCGCTACAGTTGGTGGGGAACTCGCTTTAGGGAAAAACATATTGGTAGCTTATATGCCATGGGAGGGTTACAATTTTGAAGATGCAGTACTAATTAGCGAACGTCTGATATATGAAGATATTTTTACGTCTTTTCACATTCGGAGATGTGAAATTAAGACTTATGTGACTGAAAGAATCAATGATTCAAATATTAAACAATCAGTGAAGAAATATTACCTAATTTTCTAATCAACAACCAATACCTAAAAAATAGAAGTCAAAATGAAAATCATCATCAGCATTTTTTGTAGTAAAATAAGGATAACATTAATACTCTTCATAATAATCTTAAAGAAAAGTAGGAACTCTATGAAAAAAAAAAAGAAAAATACAGCACATGATTGGATATCCAGCTGGATCTTGGACTGGAGAGAGATATTAAGAGAGATCAAGAAATCTCACTCTTTCATAGACATTTTTTTCGACCAAGAACGCTTTATGAGACTCTTTGACTCCCGAATTTTGGGTATCCTATTTTCCAAAAATTCCCAGGGTTCAGGAAGCAATCGATATTTAACCAAAACAGGTTTAATAACTCGAGATTCCAGGATCAAAAATGTAGTAAAACGTGTCCATGGTGTCGTCAAAAATGTGGTAAGGGGTGTGATGCTACTTGTACTAGGGGTCTGTTTATGTCGTCTTCAAAATCGAAATATAGTTGAACGAAAAAATATCTATTTGAGGGGGTTTCTTCCTATACCTATGAATTCGGTTGGATCTAGAGAAGAATCTTCTAATATTAATAGATTTGTAATTTCGCTTTTGTATCCTCCAAAAGGATCTTCTAATCAATCCATACATCATTTCGATTCCATTAGAAATGAGGATGTGGAACGAACAGAGATAGAATCAGGTCGATTCCCGAAATTTCTTTTTGGATCTTCCTCAAAGTTCCGGCTATCCGCAGAAGGTGAAAAGCGGATGAATAATAATCTGCTTCCGGAAGAAATCGAAGAATTTCTTGGGAATCCTACAAGATCCATTCATTCTTTTTTCTCTGACAGATGGTCAGAACTTTATCTGGGTTCGAGTCCTACGGAGAGGTCCCCTGTAGAGAAGGCTCTTTGGAAGAGAAAATTGGGTGTTTCTTTTGTCCCCTTCAGGCGGCGATCGGAACATAAAGAACTGGTGGATCTATTCAAAATAATTAGGTATTTACAAAAAACCGTCTCAATTCATCCTATTTCCCCCGGGTATTCTATGATTCCGAAGGAGAAATCGAATGCAGAAGATCGATTTGCAGAAATGGTAAATCGATTCATTCTATCAATAACGGAGCCGAATAAGGATTCCATTGGAAAAGATAGTATGAATCATCGAACTAGGACGAAATCTACGATCAATCAACATTTATCCAATTGGGCAAAGAGTGAGAAGAAATGGTTCGACCCTTTTATTTGTCGAACCCAGAGATCCAGGAATGGGTATCCTGATGCATATAGCAAATGGTCGAATGAGTTCCAGAATCTCCAGGAAGATTTCCTGGGATATTTCTCTTCGAAACAGGAGAAGCTTCAAGTAGTCTTCGATCAATTACGAGATTTACGAGATCAATTACGATGCCATATCACTGATTTTTCGAGTTATTGGGATTTGATTGATTGGTCCGAAATTTTCGACATATACGAATTCACTTTCACTAAGTTATTTCTTGTCCTTTTGCCCATGGCACGTCTCTTTTTTCATAAGTTACTTAAGTTACTTATCTTTTTTCCTAAGTTTTTGTACTGGTTATATCCCCGATTCTCTGTACATATCGGGAATATCGCCATTCATAGTTCTGAGATGTACATTTATGAATTGAAAGATCCGATCCAGGAGAAGTCGTTCGAACCACTACGTCTTCAAATCGTTCTTTTGAAGAAATTGAAACCCTTCTTATTGAACGATCATAATACTTCTCAAAGATTGGACGATCATAATACTTCCCAAGGATCGAAATTATGGATCAATGAAGAAAGAATATTCCCATTTTATTTCAACGAAATATCAAAGTGGATGATTGACTCATCCCATAGTAGAAAGAATCGCATGAAATCCTTTGATAACACGGATTCCTATTTCTCCATCATACCCCATGATCGAGACAATTGGCTGAATCCCGTGAAAGCATTTCATAGAAGTTCTATGATATCTTCTTTTTATAAAGCAAATGGACTTCGATTTTGGAATGATCTACATCACTTTTGGTTCTGGGTCTCTTGTAAGAAAAGATTTCCCTTTTTTGTGGAAAAAATTCGTATCAATAATGAGGATCTTACATATCGAAAATTCCTCAATATCTCATTTATTCGCAACAAAATAGTTTCTTTGTACGTCGGTCAAAAAAAACATTTTGTTTTGAGTCTTTCTGCAAGGGTATCTGACATAAACATACCTCAGGATCAGGATTTTCCAAAAAGTAGCGACAAAAGAGAGAACTTGTACAAATCTTTCATGTATAAATTGTATCAAAAATTCTATAATAGATTCTATACATCTTTCATTTTTCCAAGAACTCTTTATGCAATTCAATCCGATCCAGTCGTTTTTAGAGCTAGTTCCTCGATCGCGGACCTTTTAAGACCAATTCAATCTGATCCAGTCGTTTCTAGAGCTAGTTCCTCGATCGCGGACCTTTTTAGATTGGAAAAAACTTTTTGGCAATCTTTTTCAGATATGAATCGATCTGATTCAAAAATGAAGAACTTGCATCAGTATCTCAGTGTCAATTCAAACATGGACTGTGGATCAAATCCATGTTCTGAGAAATCTTTACCATCCGGAAAGAAGGAAAAAAGGAGTCTTTTTGGTTTTCGAAGTAAAAAGAAATACGTTAAAAAAAGAAATATCAAAATAATCAATAAAAAAAAACTTTTTTCTGTAAAACTTTTCGAAGGGAATATTGAAGAAAATATTATTTACTTAGAATGGACTATTTACAAAGAATGGCTGCTCACGATCTTTACTACGAGCGGGTTCAAATATTTCAGATTCATCCTTTCCGAGATTTTTTCCTATTTTATATTCCCAACCGTGATATCCAAAATTCAAGATATTCTGGATATACCATGGGTATATCTTGAGAAGATTTTGATGAAATGGACTCTGATAAGTGAGAAGATTTTGATGAAATGGACTCTGATAAGTAAGAAGATTTCAAATCTTCATTTAGTACAGCTACTCCGAAAAAAGACTAATCTGTCTCGAACAAAGACTGATTCTTTTAATGGGTCTTCTCCTTTTCTTTCTTGTACATTTTCATTATTCTTCTCATATAGGAATAAGTCATTGATATCGGCTGAGTTCCTCTTTTCAATTCTTTTCCTTCTTCTTTTTGCTGGATATCTCGCTTGTAGAGGTCTTACCTTCATTTGCAAAACCTGTCGTCAGTTATTTCTAGATTTTGAAAAGATCAAATCTTGGGCAAATCCATCATGCTTCATGGAGTTGGAAAAACTTAGGGATAGGTATCCTATATCTTCTTTCAGGTCAGAGAATTTAGAGGATCCCTTTCCAGTTATTTTCCAGGATCCCATTGGATTTATAGAGAATCCCCGTCCAGTTATTGCTATTCTGCAAAAATACTATGTTATTCTGGAAGAATACATAGGAGAATTCTTCAATTTTCTGATAGAACTAGGATACCTACTACTTTTTCAGGAAGAATCTGAGAATCGAAATCGGATCGATTTGCTCATCTCTTATCTCACCTATCGCATAAGTTCTTTCATAAGTCTCATCCCAAATAATTTCATCAATCAAATCATTTTTTTTATAAATACGAGACATCTAAGTCCTACAAGTATAGAGATGTATTCATTGATAAGGAAAAGAAAAAAGGTGGGGAACTGGGATGATGAAATAGAATCCTGGGTGGCGGACACCGATTGGGTTGATGATCAAGAAAAAGAATTTGTGGTTCAGCTCTGCACCTTAAGTACAGAAAAAAGGATTAATGAAATTCTATGGAGTTTGACTCAGAGTAATCTTTTAGATGAAATAGTGGAACAACCTGGATCCAATTATTTACGGTACTTATTTGAAATGCAGCAAAAGGATCTATTGAATTATGAGTTCAATAAATCCTGTTTAGCGGAAAGACGGATATTTCTTGCTTATTATGAGACAATAACCTCGTGGGGGACTTTTCATTTGTCATCTCGTCCAACCCCCTTTTCGCTTCGCTTAGCCCCGTACCCTTCTAGGAGTGTTTTAGTGATAGGTTCTATAGGAATTGGGCGATCCTATTTGGTCAAATCCCTAGCGAAAAATTCTTATCTTCCTTTCATTAAGATATATCCGCTCGAGTACCGGTATTTATACGATTACGATTGCGATTTTTACGAGGCGTCTTTTTGGTCTTTTTTGGATGGTGAATCATATTGGGTTGGAGGTGAATTCGACGACTGTGAGGATGAGGGTATTACTTCTATTCCTTTTGATGTTGATGATTTTGATGTTGATGATAGTGGCGATATTGCTAAGAATATTAATTTTGATAAGATTCTTTTCAATATGACACAGGATAGGCTAACTAGCAATAACCCATTTTATTGGGATATGACCGTGCAATTCGATTTGGCAAAAACAATATCTCCTTGTATAGTATGGATTCCAAACATTCATGATCTGGATCGGGATGAGTTGAGGTATTTATCCCTCCATCTAGAAGAGAGCTCTCTTTCCAATTCCAAGGATCGTCAAAGATGTTTTACTAGAAATATTCTAGTTATTGCTTCGACTCATATTCCCCGAGAAGTGGATCCCGCTCTAATAGGCCTGAATAAATTTAATACATTCATTAAGATACGAAGGCTTACTATTCCAGAACAACGAAGGTACTTCCGGATTCTTTCATATACTAGGGGATTTGGCTTGGAAAATCAAATATTCGATAGTAAGAAATTTGGGTCTATAACCATGAGTTCGAATGCACAACATCTTGTAGCACTTAACAATGAGGTCCTATCAATTAGTATTACACAGAGGAAATACATAATAGAAGAAACGAATTCAATTCGATTCGCTTCTTTTAGACAGACTTGGGATTTTCAAACTCACATAAGATGGTTTCAGGATCATAGGATCTTTTTGTATCAGATAGGAAGAGTTTTTGCACAAAATATATTTCTAAGCAATTTTCCCATAGATCCTATATATATCTATATGCAGGACCCTATCGCGAGGAATAAAATATGGAGTTCTTATTTGTACAAATGGTACGTCGAACTTGAAACAAATTTGAAGAAAATAACGATACTTCTTTATCTTTTGAGTTGTTCTGCCGGATTGGTCACTCAAGATCTTTGGTCTTCACCCGGACCCGATGTCAAAAATTGGATCACTTCTTCTGAATTTCTTGAGAATGATTCTCAGCTAGTTCAGAACCTATTAGAATTAGAAGGCTTTCTGGTGGGATGCTCATGGATAGAAAAAAATAGCAGTGAGACATTACTTCTTCGGTCCGAACCAAAGAATCCGTTAGATATGATGCAACAGAATTCTTTTTCTACCCGTTATCGTAGTAGATTGAGAAATGAAATAGAAATAAACGAATCGGAGTTTGAAGAAGAGCATGAAGCCGTGAACCCGCAGAAGATAGAGAACGATTTCTTCAATGAAAATCAAATAGAAATAGACATAGTCCGGTCTCCTAGAATATTTCGCTATATATTTGATAATCTCGAAATTGAGAATATCAAAAAGCTTATAAAATCGGGACTTCCTTATTGGGCCGAGTCATTTCAGGGCAACTGGCCTTTTTATCTTGAGGAAGATCAGCTTCAAGAGGAGGAGCTTCAAGAGAATGATTCGGAGTTCTCGGAGAATGAAACAATTCAGCACCAGAAACAAGACAGATTTTCAAAAGAACAAAGCTTTTTTATAATAAACCGATTTATTTGGGAACCTTCGGAGCCATTCTTTCTCGTAGTCATATACCTGTACTTTTGGCTTTCACCTCGAGAATTTTTTTCAGATGATCATTTAGATGAGAAGAGTCCTGACCTAAATAAGCATCCTTCTTCATATATAGAAGAAGACAGTTGGTTCCATAAGGGAGAAAAGTACTACGAATTGTTGGGGCGTCGTCAGAGATGGCAAAGAAGACTTAGAATCAATAGTTCCTTATCTAAAGGATCTTTCTCCTCTCATATTCTGTTCGAGAGTTATCAGTATTTAGCGAATCTGTTCCTATCTAACGAAAGGCTATTGGATCAAATGACCAAAATATTGTTGAGAAAGAGATGGCTTCTCCCGGAGGAAATGAACCATTTGATTTGTGGAACAGGAGAAAGATTTCCCATTCCTTATCCGTAAAGATATGTAGCCATGAAAAAGGGAAAAGGCCTAGCGTGGAAGAGGATTGGCCGGGTGGTTGGTAGAGTCGTGGAAACACTTGTTTATTCGATATTTTGGACCTTAGTTCATACAAGCATAAATTTCAATCTTAGATCAAAGCACTATGTACGGATGATATAAACTGCCTAAACAAGAATTCCTTTCTTGTTTAGGCGAACAACCAGAGTAGAAAAACAGAGTAGAAAAACGGATTCATTCGGATCGACATGAGGGTCCAACTCCATTGGATTGCCAGAATCCATCTTGTATATTTGAAGCAGGTTGACCCCCGTGCTTCTCTCATGGTACAACCCTCTTCCTGCTGAGCTGAGCCCCTATCTCCTCGGCCCACAGAGGAAAAATGTAAGGCTGGTGCTCAAAATTCATTACGGAAGAAAGGACTCACAGAGCCAGGATCACTAGGGGGATCACTAACTTCTACTAAAACGAATACTAATATAATAGAAAAGAACTCTTTTTTCTGTATACTTTCCCCGGTTCCATTGCTACCGCGGGCTTTACGCAATCGATCGGATCGTATAGATATCCCTTCAACACAACATAGGTCATCGAAAGGATCTCGGACAACTCACCAAAGCACGAAAGCCAGAATCTTTCCGAAAGTTGATTCCTATTTCAAGAGTGCATAACCGCATGGATAAGCTTACACTAACCCGTCAATTTTGGATTCAATTGGGGATTTTCCTTGGGAGGTATCCGGAAGAAATTGGAATGGAATAATATAGATTCATACAGAAGAAAAGGTTCTCTATTGATTCAAAGGGTATACCTATGGGATAGAATAAGAAAAATCGAAATGAAATGAAAGAATCCAGGAAAAAAAGGAAATCGAAAAAAGGAAATAGAACAAACAAATAAGTAGAAGATCGAAGAGCTCTCAAAATGACAAAATTGAAACTCAAAAAGGATCCTTCTTTCTAATTCTCTAAGGATGAGAGGCAAAGGGATTTCTATCGAGAAAGAGTTCTTGTTCTTATTTAGATAGAAGATCGTGATTTGATCCGCATATGTTTCGTAAAAGAGAAATCTTTTCCTTTGATCATAAATGAAAAGTCTTCAATTGGAATATGAAAACGTGACTGAATTGGTCTTAGTTACTCTTCGAAACGGAGTGGAAGAAGGGAAGAAATTCTCGAACGAAGAAAAGGATCCAATTACTTCGAAAGAATTGAACGAGGAGCTGTATGAGGTCAAAATCTCATGTACGGTTCTGTAGAGTGACAGTAAGGGTAACTTATCTGTCAACTTTTCCACTATCAACCCCAAAAAACCAAACTCTGCCTTACGTAAAGTTGCCAGAGTACGATTAACCTCTAAATTTGAAATCACTGCTTATATACCAGGTATTGGCCATAATTTACAAGAACATTCTATAGTATTAGTAAGAGGAGGAAGGGTGAAGGATTTACCCGGTGTGAAATATCACATTGTTCGAGGAACCCGAGATGCTCTCGGAGTAAAGGGTCGTCAACAAGGGCGTTCTAGTGCGTTGTAGATT
>JAMFTS010000157.1:35000-50687 GCA_028095005.1 Rhynchospora pubera
GAAACTATTACGATAAATAAATAAGATTCCTATTACGATAAATAAATAAGATTTTCCGAATTTTTTTGAACATCAAGTTTTACATGATTTAGTAAAGAGAATAGAAATTTGATCATTACTAGATCGATCTTAGGGGTCGATGAATAATGAGCAACTAATGGGATTTTTTTCGTGAAAAAGGATATTTCTTTTTGGAAATCAGTGAAGAAATATTACCTAATTTTCTAATAAACAACCAATATCTTAAAAATCGAAGAGAAATGAAAATGATAATTCGCATTGTACAAACTTTTTGTAGTAAAACTACAAAATCGGTCGTCGTATTCGGACTTTATTTTGGATTTTTAAGCGCATTCTCGATAGGACCCTCTTTTTTCTTTCTTATTAAAACTCGTGTTATGGAAGAAGGGAGCGAGAGGAATGTTGCGTCGACAACTGGTTTTCTTGTCGGGCAACTTATAATGCTCGTATCAGTTTATTATTTCCCTCTGCATCTAGCATTGAGTCAGGCTCATACAATAACTATGCTAGTTGCTTTATATGTTTTGTTTCATTTCGCATCGTATAATGACGAGGACTTTTTGGATTATGAATATGGACTAACTACCCGAAATTCCATACGTAATTTCGGTATTCAATGTGTATTCCTGAGTAATGTGATTTTTCAATTATTAAATCATTTTGTTTTACCAAGCGCAACGTTGGCTAGATTAGCCAACATTTATATGTTTCGATGTAACAACAAAATGTTGTTCATCATAAGCAGTTTTGGTGCTTGGTTCATTGCTCAAATTTTCTTCATAAAATGGCTTGGATTGGTATTATTCTGGGTACGGCAAACTTATTTTTATTTTTATAAATCAACGAACTACAAGGGTCTTGTGTTGCATTGGAAGTACACTCTCATGGATTGGACATATATATCTTCTATGGAAGAAGTCTTCCGTATTTTCTCTTTTGTCATCTGTATCTTCTATTTAGGTAGCGTTCCATATCCTTTGGTCAATCAGAAACGGAGAAACAAAAAAGCCGAAACACTAGAAAAAATAAAGCAGATGAAAGAGCAAAATCAAGAAAGGCAGGAAAAAAGAAATGGAAAAACAAGTTCCAAAACGAAGAATACTCAATTAGTTAGAAATCAAGAAGAGCAGGAAAAGACTAAATTCGCGTTTACAAGAATATTAGTTACTAATCTTTTTGATTCTAGACGATGGAATCGTCCATTACGATATATCCAAAACCAAAAAAATCGATTGTACGAGCGTGCTGTACAAGACATTCCTGTACAAAATGAAATGGGGCAATATTATTTTGGTACATGTCTAAGTGATGGGAAGAAAAGAATATCTTTTACATATAGACATGGTTTCAAGGAGTATTTGGACACGCTAGTAAAACAACTAGCTTTAATCAATTCTTTTTGGTTTTCGGATCCGAAAACAAAGAAATTAAGAATAGTAAATGCATTAAGAAAATTATCTGAATTAAAAAGATTAAAAAAATTCTCTAAATCTAAGAAATATTTATATTATAAATGGATTTATAGAAATGAAAAAAAAAAGTACAACTTAATCAATGAATTAAGAAGTCGAATCAAAGTTCTAGAAGAGAAAGAGGGATTTCTTGCTCTAGATATCCTCGAAAAAAGAGCCAGATTATGTAATGATGAAAATGAAGAACTATGCTTTTCTAAACGGAAGGATCCCCTTTTGAAGGGATCAAATCGTAGGATATCAGAAAGAGCGCCTCTGAAACACATAGGAAATCCATTTACTATAGCTGATCTGACACAACAAATGAAAAAATTCGAAAAAAAAAAAAGAGAAGATCACGAAGACAGTCATAAAAAACTATATGAAAAATTGAAATCTAAAAAGGCGCTTATTAATCCCGTAATCCAACTATTTCCATCATTGAGTGCAGTCCTTATGGATGCCCACGATCACTTACGTTGGATGGAACGAGTACACCGCAGTCCACAAACCCTGTTGTACACAATAATTGTGGCTGATCCAACTACTAAAAAAGTTCTAAAAAAGCCAAAAAAGGGAAGGAACTTTTTTAATTTTTTTCAAAAAGATTTCCAGGAAATCAAGAAAGATCTTCCTCGATTGCTAAGTGGCTTTATGGACGACCTGCAAGTGAGGGAAGAACGGCCAGAAAAAGAAGACAGTGAAGCTCAGGAAAAATATGGGGAAGAAGGGGAAAAACAAAAAAAAGACGAGGAAAGGGAAAGGGAAAAACAAGTATTCGCGCAAATTTATTTGCGCAAATTCAGAGACATTCTCCTTTATGTAATGGATGATAGTGATGTGGCTCTGCAGGGGAAGAAGAAATCCGATGAGCAGAAGGAAGAAGATGAGAAGAAGGAATCCAATGAGAAGAAGGAAGAAGATGAGAAGAAGGAATCCAATGAGAAGAAGGAAGAAGATGAGAAGAAGAAATCTGATGAGAAGAAGAAATCAGATGAGCAGAAGGAAGAAGATGAGGAGGACGAATGGCCGCAATCAAGAAATATAGTTTTGGTACATTACTCGCAAGTACCGGATTATTATCGAGGTGCAATCAAAGGAAGCATGCGTGGTCTAAAACGTAAAACAGTTATTTGGGACTTGTATCAACCACATCCACATTCCCCGCTTTTTTTTGATCGAGTAGAAAACAAGCTTTTTTCTTTTTTTCGAAAAATCTTTTTTTTTGTTTTTGGTATCTTTTTGAAAATCTTTTCAAAGATTTTTTTCATTCTTAGGAATTCGGTGGGGAGAAAACAAGAACGGAAAATCTTGCAAGAGGAAAAGATAAAGGAAATCGATTTGGTAGAGAAAAGGAAAAACAGCAAGATGAGAAGAAAAGAGAGCGAAGAAGAACGACGTCGATCCATAGCAGAAACTTGGGATGCAGATGAGTTCACTCAACAAATGAGAGGTTTGCTTTTATTAACCCACTCTTTTCTTAGAAAAAAAATTGTATTACCTTCTTTGATAATAGCTAAAAATCTTGGCCGGATGGTTTTATTCCAATCATCCGAATGGGATGAGGATTTCAAGGAATGGGAGAAAGAAATGCATGTTAAATGTATTTATAATGGTGTTGCATTATCAGAAACAGAATTTCCCATGAATTGGTTAAATGATGGTATTCAGATCAAGATTCTATTTCCTTTTCGTTTGAAACCTTGGCGAAGTAGAAAAGAAAAAGTAAGAAAATCAACTTTTTTAACAGTTTTTGGAAGAGAAACACGCGTACCTTTTGGGTCTCCCCAAAGGCAACGTTCCTTTTTTCAACCCATTTTTAAAGAACTTTTAAAAAAAATGAGAGAAGTGAAAAAGAAATCTTTTCTACTTTTCGAAGTTTTCGAAGGAAAAAAAAGAAAAGTATATGAACCGACTGAAAATGGAAAAGATTCCAAAATCAATAAGAATATTATTCATGAACCCACCATTGAAATCCCATCCATGAATTTGACAATTGAGTCAGTAATAGAAATACAAATGCAAAATTGGTCTGATGGAACAATCAGAATCAGAAATGAAATAGAACAAATCACAAAAGAAAAGAACAAAATACTTCTCATTTGTGATGATAAAAGACCGGAATCACAGAAACCTATTTGGAAGATATTTCAAAGAAATACTATTCGATTAATACGCAAATCAGGTTATTTTCTCAAATATTTCATTGAAAAAACATCCATAAATATCTTGCTATGGATGATTAACAACCTTCCTAGGACTAGGAAAAATTCGCAACTTTTCTTTGAATCAATAAAAAAAAAAATGAAGAAATTCATTTACAAGAATAAAACAAATCAAAAAGGGAAGAAGGAAAGAGATCAAAATACAATGAACTTTTTTTGGACTCAAAAAAAGAATCATTCAAAAATGGATTATGACTTATCTTCCTTGTCCCAAGAATATGTATTTTACAAATTATCACAAAGCCCATTCCTTAACAAATATCACTTTAGTTCTTTACTTCAATATAAGGAAAAGGAAACCTATCCTTTTATTAAGGATCAAATGAAAGATTATTATCGAGGGATATTTAATTCCAAATCAAGTCATAAGAAAATGACTAAGAGTCAATTGTGGAAAAACTGGTTAAGGGGTCATTATCAATACAATTTATCTCAGACCAAATGGTCCCAATTAGAACCGCAAGAATGGCGAAATCGAATGAATCAACATTGTATGATTCCAAATAAAGACTCAATGCCATTTGATTCCTATGGATTTGATTCATTCCTTAGTCTAAAAGAAAAATTAAAAAAAAACTACAGATATGATCTTTTAGCAAATATATATATGAACTATGGGGATAAAGATAAAAAGAACTTATCTATTTCTCGATTTGTCAGTCTAGCTATTAGTGATCATCTAGAAGATTTAGAAAGTTTTTCTTATCCATGGAAAAATCAAGATAGAAAATATTTTGATTGTCGAATTCTCCTTACAAAAAAGAGCGATATAGATACCTATACTAATAACAATAAACTGTGGGTCAATCCACTGATAGGTGGTTATCAAAATACTAAGACTGAAGAAGAAAGAATCCAAAACAATTTGACCAAAAAATATATGGTCCAAAAAGAAGATTCGGATCAAAAAAAAGATCAAAAAAAAGATCAAAAAAAAGATCAAAAAAAAGATCAAAAAGAAGGTAAAAAAGAAGATCAAAAAGAAGGTAAAAAAGAAGGTAAAAAAAAAGATTCGGATCAAAAAGAAGGTAAAAAAGAAGATTCGGATCAAAAAGAAGATCAAGAAGAAGATTCAGATCAAGAAGAAGATTCGGATCAAAAAAAAAATCAAAAAGAAGATTTTTTGGATTGGAAGAAAATGAATAAAGAATGGAAAAAAAGGAATGAAGAAACGGTTTTTGGATTCCATATAGGATCTCATTGGTTCTTCCCAGAATTGGTACTACTTTTAAATGAATATAAAAAGAAACCATGGATTACGCCAATCAAATTCCTTCTTTTTGATTTGGATCCTCGTAAAGATCCAAAAAATAAAGATCCAAAAAATAAAGATCCAAAAAATAAAGATCCAAAAAATAAAGATCCAAAAGACGGCAAAAAAACGGAAGACGAAGCTATGCAGGAAGCTATTAACGCGGGAAAAATTTTTAATGTCAAAAAAACAAATAAGTCAGAACAAGATTTTATAGTACAAGTGCGTTATGAACCAGAACCGGGAAGTGAAGAAAAAAAGAAAAAGAAGATAATCAGAGGATTAAATGACATGCAAGAATTTGATTTCTTGATCAAAAAATCTTTCCTTTACCAATTAAGATTGGATACCCCCGAAACCAAGAAAAAAATAAAAAGTGGGATAGACGAGAGCTATCACCTGCTTAGACTGTTCAAAGACTATCTGCAAAAAAAGGAAAAGGGGATTCCTATACCTCGTAGAAGAGATCCACAACAAGTAAGTACCAAATTGATCGAGAAAGGCGAGATAGATTTGGAACTAATGGAAATGTTAACAGAGAAAAGTGACAGTGTCCCCTCTTTGTTAGAAAATCAATATCTGAAATTCGACGAATTTCGTCTATGTCAGAAAATAGACGGGAAATCCATTTTATATCAAATGATAAGTATCAATATCTCATTGTTCAATGAAAATGAGCATCAAAGTCAGGACTTCCTTCGTCCTGAAGATATTCTATCTTCTAGGCGTTGTCGAGAATTGCGAATTTTAAGTTCTTTCAATTACCCTAATTGGAATGTTAGGGATAGAAAGCGATCCGATGGAAAGAAAAAAAAAAAAAAAAGAAAACAAAAAAAAAACTCTAGCCAATTATTCAATGTTTTCAATGAGAAGGAACTAAATACAGATCCCAATGAATTCGTGAAATGCAAATCTTTTCTTTGGCCAAATTTCCGATTCGAAGATTTATTATGTATGAATCGCTATTGGTTTAATACCAATAATGGAAGTCGTTTCAGTATGTTAAGGATACGTATGTATCCAAAATCTAGAATTCGAAAATAGTGTATTTCCTATACCAACATAGGAATCAAGAAATTAGCAGAGTTCTTCAAATTGTCGTTAAAGACATTTTTCCTTAATACAGAAATGGATTATCTCCTGCTATCCAAATCAAATCTTCCATTTGATTTGGATAGAATAACAAAGTAGTATATGAATAAATCCAAAACTAGATTCAAATAACTGGCATAATCCTGATTTTTTGATTTTTCCTGATCGGAAAAATCATCCATGAAAAAGAAAAAAGATAGAAAAATTTTGTTATTTATGGTCCAAAATTCATCCACTCCCATTATTCCACAAGAAGAAAACAAAGGTTCTGTTGAATTTCAAGTATTCAGTTTCACCAATAAGATACAGAGGCTTACTTCCCATTTCGAATTGCACAAAAAAGATTTTGTATCGGAAAGGGCTCTACGAAAAATTCTGGGAAAACGCCGACGGTTGCTGGCTTATTTGTCAAAGAAAAATCAAGTACGTTATAATAAATTAATGGATCAATTGAATATTCGGGAACCACAAACTCGTTAATTTCATCGTTTGAATTTTTTGGAATTTAGTAGTATTCGATTTTTCATTTTGATGAGCCTCACTTTGAGGAATTCATGGAATAATGAATTCAGGAAGAAAAGATATGACTGGAAAAGTTATGACTGTACCGGTTACAAGAAAAGATCTCATGATAGTCAATATGGGTCCTCACCACCCATCAATGCATGGTGTTCTTCGATTGATCCTTACTCTCGATGGTGAAGATGTTATTGATTGTGAACCCATATTGGGCTATTTACACAGAGGAATGGAAAAAATAGCGGAAAACCGAACAATTCTACAATATCTACCTTATGTAACACGGTGGGATTATTTAGCTACTATGTTCACAGAGGCAATAACGGTAAATGCACCAGAAAAATTGGAAAATGTTCAAGTACCTCAAAGAGCTAGCTATATCAGAGTTATTATGCTGGAATTGAGCCGTATAGCTTCTCATTTGTTATGGCTTGGACCTTTTATGGCAGATATCGGTGCACAGACTCCTTTCTTTTATATTTTCAGAGAGAGAGAATTGATATACAATCTATTCGAAGCCGCCACAGGTATGCGAATGATGCATAATTATTTCCGTATCGGGGGGGTAGCTGCGGATCTACCTTATGGGTGGATAGAGAAATGTTTCGATTTCTGCGATTATTTCTTAACAGGAGTTGTTGAATATCAAAAACTTATTACACGGAATCCCATTTTTTTGGAACGAGTGGAAGGAGTGGGTATTATTGGTGGAGAAGAAGCAGTAAATTGGGGTTTATCCGGGCCAATGTTACGAGCTTCTGGAATCCAATGGGATCTTCGTAAAGTTGATAATTATGAGTGTTACAATGAATTCGATTGGGAAATCCAATGGCAAAAAGAAGGAGATTCATTAGCTCGTTATTTAGTACGAATCGGTGAAATGAAGGAATCCATAAAAATGATTCAACAGGCTCTAGAGGGAATTCCTGGAGGACCCTATGAGAATTTAGAAGTCCGACGCTTTGATAGAGCAAAGAATTCCGAATGGAATGATTTTGCATATCGATTTATAAGTAAAAAACCTTCACCGAATTTTGAATTGTCGAAACAAGAACTTTATGCCAGAGTGGAAGCCCCAAAGGGGGAATTAGGGATTTATTTGATAGGAGATAATAGTGTTTTCCCCTGGAGATGGAAAATTCGTCCACCCGGTTTTATCAATTTGCAAATTCTTCCAGAGCTAGTTAAAAGAATGAAATTGGCTGATATCATGACGATATTAGGTAGTATAGATATCATTATGGGAGAAGTTGATCGTTGAAATGATAATTGATACAACAGAAGTACAAACTATCAATTCTTTCTCTACATCGGGATTTTTCAAAGAAGTCTATGGACTGATATGGATTATACCTATTTTGACCCTGATATTGGAAATCACGATAGGGGTACTCGTCATTGTTTGGTTAGAAAGAGAAATATCCGCAGCGATCCAACAGCGTATTGGGCCTGAATATGCTGGTCCGTTGGGAATTCTTCAAGCTATAGCAGATGGGACGAAATTACTTTTGAAAGAGGACCTCCTCCCATCTCGAGGAGATATTCGTCTGTTTAGTGTCGGACCGTCTATAGCAGTCATATCAGTTCTACTAAGCTATTTAGTAATTCCTTTTGGGTATCGTCTTGTTTTAGCGGATCTCGGTATAGGTGTTTTTTTATGGATCGCCATTTCAAGTATTGCTCCTATTGGCCTTCTTATGTCAGGATATGGATCGAATAATAAATATTCCTTTTCAGGTGGTCTCCGAGCTGCTGCTCAATCAATTAGTTATGAAATACCATTAACTCTATGTGTATTATCAATATCTCTACGTGTGATTCGCTGGAATATGAACTTTTCTCTCTCTTTCTTCTAGAAATCAAAGAAGAAAAAGAGGTTCAATGTATTGAATAGATATTCTCATTCATTTTTTGATTCAGCATTCGGGTTGATTAGTTAAACCAGATAGTTATATGAGTGAAACAAAACAACTTATCCATTTGTAGTAAGAAAAAAAAATCTCATTCCCTATGTACGTACAAGCATCCAGTTGAAGGAAACATAAGCAGGGATAAACAGTTTATCCCAAGATTGCGATTTTTTGATTAGTCATCATATCTTGAAGCGGGTGCAAACAAAAGATCAACTGTATGGAGTTTCTACTACTGTCTTGTATGTATTACTATACCGGCGATCAATCAAAAGTCAGTGGACAGTTAGGAACACCAAGGTACACAAAGGATTAGTAATAGATATAATGGAAGGTATCAAAAAAAAGGTTTTTCCACATAAAACGAATCATAATAAGGACTTGAAATTGGTAGAAATGATCAAGTAGTACTTCCCTACGATTCCGATCTAGAGTATGCTCCTATTCACTGATTCAAAAAATGACTATCAAGAACGAATTAATCCTTTATTTTTTTTTGAAGTACCCTCCCCTGAGACAGAAGAAGAGGAAAAAAGAAATGGAATGCCATATATGGAATGAATAATCAAGAAAAGATCTTTCTTGATTATTTCTTCCATATTGATTCATATACAATTCTTATCATGATTCATGAACGAATGCCTAATTCTTTATATTTATTCATTGATATAACGAGTATTTTATTGAAAGATTCAGTTATTACCGAACAAAGAGAGATTCTCATTATAAAGGATAAGATCAATTCGGAAGCAAGTTTTTGATTATTCTAGCAGACAGAATTCCATTGGTCTAATTTGGGACTCTCCGATGTATCTTTATTCTGTCTACCCCCAAAGAAAGATGCCGATAATACCGAACTAGTCCTTCCATTTTTTGTGGCCATAGAGGAGCCGTATGAAGCTGAGGTTTCATGTACGGTTTTGAAATAGCGATGAAAACTGTGATGTTATTATCGACTATGATTATCTAACAGTTCAAGTACAGTTGATATAGTTGAAGCACAGTCCAAATATGGTTTTTGGGGGTGGAATCTGTGGCGTCAGCCTATAGGCTTTCTAGTTTTTCTCATTTCTTCTCTAGCCGAATGTGAGAGATTGCCCTTTGATTTACCAGAAGCAGAGGAGGAATTAGTAGCAGGTTATCAAACCGAATATTCGGGTATCAAATATGCTCTCTTTTATCTTGCTTCTTACCTAAATCTATTAGTTTCTTCGTTATTTGTCACAGTTCTTTACTTAGGTGGGTGGAATTTCTCCATTCCGTACATACCCATTCCTGAACTTTTCAGAATAAATCAAATGGCTGGAATTTTTGGAATGACAATTGATATCTTTATTACATTAGCTAAGGCTTATTTGTTTCTCTTCATTTCTATCACAACAAGATGGACTTTACCTAGGATGAGAATAGACCAGTTATTAAATCTTGGATGGAAATTTCTTTTACCTATTTCTCTAGGTAATCTTTTATTAACAACTTCTTCTCAACTTGTCTCACTATAAATAACAGAATACGATAACAAGATTCTCGATTCATAATATCTCTCAAACAAGAGAAAGAAACTTCCTTTTTTTCATGGATATTTCCAATATGTTCCCTATGGTAACTGGGTTCATGAATTATGGTCAACAAACCATACGAGCTGCAAGGTACATTGGGCAAAGTTTCATAATTACCTTATCCCACACAAATCGTTTACCTGTCACGATTCAATATCCTTATGAAAAATCAATCATGTCAGAGCGTTTTCGAGGTCGAATCCACTTTGAATTTGATAAATGTATTGCTTGTGAAGTATGTGTTCGTGTATGCCCGATAGATCTACCTGTTGTTGATTGGAGATTGGAAAGAGATATTCAAAAGAAACAATTGCTTAATTATAGTATTGATTTCGGGGTTTGTATATTTTGTGGTAACTGTGTCGAGTATTGTCCAACAAACTGTTTATCAATGACTGAAGAATATGAACTTTCTACTTATGATCGTCATGAATTGAATTATAATCAAATTGCTTTGGGTCGGTTACCAATCTCAATAATTGGAGATTACACAATTCAAACAGTTAGGAATTCGACTCCAATCCAAATAGACAAAGAGAATTCCTTTGATTCCAGAACGATTACTAATTACTAAGATTTTTTTTGGTTAGTCAGTAACTACAAATCAAACTCATAACTATTTATTGTCGAGAATCACTCTTTGATTGAAACTGAGAATCGATTTTTCGTGATGGGATGATTTCGAAATATACAATTTGAACCACTATTCAAACGAGTCTTTTTTCGGATAAAAATTCGATTTCCATTCATCCATATTTCCATTTCATTCTATGATAAATGGATCATAAACTATATTATATATAAGAACAAAATAGGGGAACCCCTTTTCCTTTCCTGGACCATTTAGTACGGTCATGATAGATTTGAAGTTCTTTCTTTTTTTTTTTACATAATGGATTTACCTGGACCAATACATGATATTCTTGTGGTATTTATAGGATCAGTTCTTGTATTAGGGGGTCTAGGGGTAGTATTACTTACCAATCCAATTTATTCTGCCTTTTCGTTGGGATTGGTTCTTATTTGTATATCCTTATTCTATATTTCATTGAACTCCTATTTTGTAGCTGCCGCACAGCTCCTTATTTATGTCGGAGCCATAAATGTATTGATCTTATTTGCTGTAATGTTCATGAATGGTTCAGAATATTCCAATGATTCCTATCTTCGGACCATTAGAGATGGGGTTACTTCACTGATTTGTACAACTATTCTTTTTTCACTAATGGCTACTATATCAGATACATCATGGTACGGGATTCTTTGGACTACAAGATCAAATCAAATTATAGAACAGGAACTCACAAATAACGTTCAACAAATTGGGATTCATTTAGCAACAGATTTTTTTCTTCCCTTTGAACTCATTTCTATAATTCTTCTAGTTTCCTTGATAGGTGCAATTACTATGGCTCGACAATAAGAAATACTTAGAATGATTCCAAATTCTAAGAATTGCTAATTCTAAATCAAAATCAAAAAAATCCAAATTTTTGGTCCCCTTTTTCCTTTATTTTTGACTTCTTCTTTCCCAGTTAGTTATTTAGTTGATTTAACTAATTTGGATTTCCTAGTTAATTTATAGTGAAATTAGTTAAAAAAGGCCAAATTCGTTCATCTAAGAATTTTAAAAATCAAAAAAGATTTTTTTATCCTAGTTTTATTGAATCAGAATTCCCTTTTGTTTCTTAAGAAATCGATTTGTAAAAAACTTATTAATATTTTCATGATATTCTCATATCATATCAAATAAAGCACAAAAATTGTAAATTTTTTTATTTAACTTAAAGTCTTATTGTCTGATTTCTTCTTTTCTTATTCCCATATTTTCTCTTTATTCTTTACATTATTATTAAGTTTCAAATATCTTACTTCAAAAAGATAAGAATTGGTGAATTCGAAATTTTAGAAAAGAATATCAATTTAAAATTATTAATCTTCTTCATTTTTTATGGAACATATACATCAATATGTATGGATAATACCTTTTCTTTCACTTCCTGTTCCTATATTCATAGGGCTTGGACTTCTTCTTATTCCGGCTGCAACCAAAAATATTCGCCGAATATGGGCTTTTCCAAGTATTTTCTTGTTAATTATAACTATAATCTTTTCTTTGAACCTTTCTATTCAACAAATAAAAGGGAGTTTGATTTATCAATCTCTATGGTCTTGGACCATTAATAAAGATTTTTCACTAGAGTTTGGGTATTTGATTGATCCACTTACCTCAATTATGTCAGTACTCATCACTACTGTTGGAATCACAGTTCTTATTTATAGTGACAATTATATGTCTCATGATCAAGGATATTTGAGATTTTTTGCTTATTTAAATCTTTTTAATACTTCTATGTTGGCCTTAGTTACAAGTTCAAATTTGATACAAATTTATATTTTTTGGGAAATAGTGGGAATGTGCTCTTATTTATTAATAGGATTTTGGTTTACCCGACCTCTCGCTGCAAACGCCTGCCAAAAAGCTTTTGTAACTAATCGTGTAGGCGATTTTGGTTTATTATTAGGAATTTTAGGGTGTTATTGGATAACAGGTAGTTTCGAATTTCGAGATTTATTTGAAATAACCAATAATTTAATCCAAAATAATGAAGTAAATTCTTTATTTATTACTTTATGTACCTTTTTATTATTTGTTGGTGCAATTGCTAAATCCGCACAATTCCCCCTTCATATATGGTTACCTGATGCCATGGAAGGACCCACTCCTATTTCTGCTCTTATACACGCTGCTACCATGGTAGCAGCAGGGATTTTTCTTGTGGCTCGGCTGTTTCCCCTTTTCTTAATAACACCTTATATGATGCATATTATTTCTTCAATTGGTGTAATAACATTATTGTTAGGAGCTACTTTGGCTCTTGCTCAAAAAGACATTAAAAGATGCTTAGCCTATTCTACAATGTCTCAATTGGGTTATATTATACTAGCTTTAGGAATAGGTTCATATCAAGCTGCTTTATTTCATTTAATCACCCATGCTTATTCTAAAGCTTTATTGTTTCTAGGATCTGGATCTATTATCCATTCAATGGAACCTATTGTTGGATACTCAACAGAAAAAAGTCAAAATATCGTTTTTATGGGTGGTTTAACTAAATATATTCCTATTACAAGAACTGCTTTTTTATTAGGTACACTCTCTCTCTGTGGTATTCCACCCCTTGCCTGTTTCTGGTCTAAAGATGAGATTCTTACAAATAGCTGGTTTTATTCTCAAATTTTCGGGATAATAGCTTATTTCACAGCGGGATTAACAGCATTTTATATGTTTCGAGTATATATACTTACTTTTGATGGATATTTGCGTGTGCATTTTCAAGGTTACAGTAGTACTAAAACAAATTTGTTTTATTCAATATCTCCATGGGGTAAAAGCAGATCCAAGAAATCAAATAATAATAATATTTTGCCTTTATCAAAAATTACTAAAAATGTCTCTTTTTTCTCAAAAAAAAAAATAGTATAAAAAATAAGATACACTGTTTCAATACTATTTTTGCAAATAAATATACTTCTATATATCCTCATGAATTAGATAATACTATGCTGTTTCCTCTTCTCCTACTAGTCTTTTTTACCTTGTTTATTGGTTCAATAGGAATTCACTTTGATGAAAGAGAAATAGATCTTGATCTATTATCAAAATGGTTAAATTTATCAAAAAACTCTTTTATTGAAAGTTCAAACCAATGTGTGAATTCATATGAATTCTTTCAAAATGCACTCATTTCAGTAAGTATAGCAACTTTCGGATTATGCATAGCATCCTTTTTTTATGGATCTAGAAATTCCTTTTTCTCGAATTTCTATCTTATTAATGCATTTTTCAAAAATGGTGTTAAAAGACATTTCTTAGATCAAATACAAAATCCAATATATAATTGGTCATATAATCGTGGTTGTATAGACATTTTTTATACGAATGTTTTTACATTCGGTATAAGAAGATTAAGTAAATTCACTGAATTTTTTGATAGACGTATAATTGATGGGATTCCAAATGGAATCGGTGTTACAAGTTTTTTTATAGGAGAAGGAATTAAATACATAGGAAATGGGAGGGTCTCCTCTTATTTATTTTTTTATTTATCTTTTGTATCTTTTTTTTTATTAAATTTCCTATTTTTTTAATTCATATAGAAATATATGAAATCTATCTTGACAAAAAATCTTTTTTTTGTTAAAATGTTTCGGAGAAGGGTTATAGCTCAGTTGGTTTTTTTTTAATTTTAACACATAGATTCAAAAATTATAAAAATTGATATGTAATATTCAATTTTTTAAAAATTGAATAGTTTTTGTTTTTATTCGAATTATTGAATAATATATTATTATTCAATTAACAAGATTCTCCATTGTTTTATCGTATTATGGAATTCTTCCTTTTCTTTATTTTATTCGGTTTTTTCTTTGTTTTCTATTTAGATACCTAATAAAATACAAACAAATATTTTATTTTTGTTTGTGAAGTCGGATCAAACAATAATAAATGGTCATAGTCAAGAGTTTTTTAATAGATATTAGAAAAATATCTATTATGATCAACGAATAATTGTTTTTTCTGAACAATAAATGTCTTTCACATAAAAAAGAAAAATAAATAATTTGATTTTGAAATGGCAGTTCCAAAAAAACGTACTTCTGTGTCAAAAAAACGGATTCGCAGAAATATCTGGTTAAAAAACGGATATTTAACCGCATTAAAAGCCCAATCCTTAGCAAAATCAGTTTTTTGGGGAAATTCAAAAAGGTTGATACAAGAACAATCAAATAATAAGATTTTTGGTTTTGGTTTGTTTGTACAACAAACTAGTCAAATAGATATAGACTCAAATGATATAGACTCAAATGATATAGACTCAAATACTTTCGATTTAATAAGAATTAGCTTTGTAAAAACTGATTTACATTAATAGAAATTCAAACTAAATTCTTAATTCTTAATTTTTGAATAATTTTGTACTTAACTATATTAAGTAATATGAACTATTTGGTTATAGTTCAAATAACTAATTAAGAGTAAGTTTTAATTACAACTTGAAAAATATTCTATATATAGAATATAGATTATTTCTTAAAATGGATATTTTTTTTAGGGTTTCAAATACTTCTTAATGGCCTTTTTACAATATAAAAAGGAAAATAAATTCCTTTTTATATTGTGAAAAATTGAATAGTTTTGAAATCAATTTTCAGATTTTTTGATTGAAAATCTAATCATAATTCATATGGTTTTTAATTCTAAAAACCAGTTAATTTATTCTATTCCATCTCTTCTAGAGATTCTAAAGAATAAAAATTCAAAAAAAAAAAAAAGGAGAACACACCATGGTTAGAAACGATCCTCGATTTAGTGCCGGCGGTTACTGTCAATTTATGGGAGTCATAGAATTATTTTTAAGCGATTATTATAGTAACAAAGTCTATTTGCTCCAAATAGTAGGTTACATTCATATATTTGGGCAAAACTTTATAACCTTTGAAACATTAATGAAACAAATAGACCTTGTCTTATCTAAGAGGGAAGAACAAAAAAATAGGACTAATGCAAAAAAAACCCATTTAGAACAACGTAATATGTATTCAATTTTTTTAAAAATCCTGTTTTCGATGAAAAAACGACACATGCTCCCAGGA
>JAMFTS010005534.1:0-26889 GCA_028095005.1 Rhynchospora pubera
GAGCAATGAGGCCTCAATTTGAGCCTAACTAAGAAAAAATTTGACTCGAAATTGGAGAACGAAACAACAACCCAACAACGGGAAAGCTCTCAACTACTTTTTATATAAAGTTCTATTCCTCCATAGCATCATGCTTGATGAAATCTGCATTTGACTAACCTGTGCTTGGTAGCATGGGCGGGCTCATTGAGCGGTATTAGCACCGTCTCCTCATTATTTGCAGCTGTGCCCACATCCTTAGCCACAAACTCTGCACTTTCAGGAACCCCCTTGAATTTCGCGCAATATACGCCACGATCTCCACCTAATTCGGCACATTGCCGACTGCGTGGTCAAGCCACTTCAGCCCCAAGTCGGAGAAGGTTGGTGACACGTCTTCAAAGCCGGGAAGGAAGGGGCTTTTTGGGCATTGTTTTGAGGGAGTGAGGAGAAACGGAGACGATATCGCCGTACAGAGAGATCTCCGCAAAGGAATAAATTCTAATGAGCCAAAATCCTCTTTCTCCATATGAAATGCCTATTGTTAATGCCATGGAACGATATGGTTTTGAGATAGTAGCACTAAAAAAAGTACTTTGCCTTTTTTTGCGAGCTAGAGGAATCAACCATGGTTAAAGCTTATGTATTATTGGACCAACTAGCCAGGCATATTGACTTTACTGCGCAAGTGATAGCTAGACGCCAAAGACAGGGGTCTGAAACTAACACAGTTAGTGAGTCTTCTCAGCCCGAAGCTGTTGCTAGCAAAAAAGGGGGAATTCCCGGCCGGGGAAAAGCTATATATAAGCCTGAAGTGGAGAAACGGAAAGGCCTGTATGTACTTGCTACGCTGTTGCGGGAATTCCGGATCCTGGGCACGCGAAAGGGCAACGGCGATTGGAAATATGTTCCAAAAAACCTAACTGGTTGAGTATAACTTCCACATTTTGGAATTTCAGAAAATGCTTACAGAGTTCTGTGTCCACATTATATACATATGTACCACACTTACACATATATGTTTTATGTAGCATGTAATACAATTCATGCCTCAAATGAATCGTTAAGTGCACATCAAGCCCGGCCTGCCCGATTTGTAAGACTGCGATGGGTGTTCTTTCCGATGCGTCTCAACTTAGACTATTCTGCAAATAAAAAGAAAACAAGAACTGACCAATAGGGCAGCACCGTCTCCAGCTCATCAAGCTCAGCCTCCCTTTGCAGTGTAAAGGCACCCTGCGGCCTGACCAAAAGAAAAAGCATAATGCGGGTGCCGAGTTCCTATCTTAAGGCGTTAAATGAACTGCTTACTAGCAAAGGAAGTCTTTGTTTTACAAGAGGCATTATGTGCAAGTAGAAAGCATATGAATGCGAGTATCCATTTATGACGAAGTGGGTCCGCACTACTACCAGAAGCTTGACCACGTCGCACTGAACTTTAGAGTCCATCTCTGGCCATGTTGCCAATGAAGAGCGAGACCCCAACGCGTGTATAAATCCGTGCGAATGGTGCTGGGGTCTAACTCTCGGCTTAGAATACGGGCCAATCCACCCAAAACCAACCGGTCCTCGCTCGCATACTTTGTTATTGGGCTTGCCCTGGTTTGTTTGCCTTAGGTATGCAACCCCTGTACATTGGGCTAAACGGTTAGTTCTGGTTCTTTATATGCCATTGAACGAACACTTCACCTGTATGAAGTTCAGAGTTGGGTAGCGACGTGAATGTGCCTGCCATAAGTGAAGAAATAGCCGCCTTCGATTAGTTAGTGGGACAGGTCTACGAACCTGGCGCTTTGTCAAAACGTCGGGATAGGCAGAAAAGGAGACGGAGAAGAATAATATGAAACTCCCAGTCAACCACAAGGAAAATTAGCAGGGTGAGGTCGTAACGAGGAAGTTCACTCCGGGCCGAGACGAAATCAACATGGAATTAATAATATCTTTTGAGTATATAAATTCCAGCAGGGTCAGACTCCTCAACAGAAATTCTCCTTGGATCCAGCAGTGCCGATATAGATCGAAGAGACGAACGAGTTAATGCCACACCCGGGGGGAGAAGAAAAATCTTTTAGGATAAAAAATAACTACAAATATGATCAGTGGGGGGATGGCATCTGAGGGAGATACCAAGAAAAGAAGAATAGGGTACACCAGATTCGATTTTCCCAAGTCTTCCAGGTTGTCAAGAAGAGGACAAGAGAAGGAGGAGTGAAAACATTTTAGAATCAAGATTATGTTGACGTGAAGAGCATGATGATGAGGTAGTCTTGTCTTTTCAGATGGTAGGATTTCATGTTCAACGAGTCTTGGTAGACACCGGCAGGCCGATATTCTGTACAAAGATGCTGTAGACAAGATGAAATTTGAACTGCATCACCGAGGGAAAAGGCAGGATAGTATTTTCATCGATATAGGGATCCTCCTTTTTTAATGCTAATAAGGCGTCGGACTAGTGACGATCGGAAATAGGATTTTTCGTTTAATCCCCAGAATATTTAGTGTATGTTGTTCCGACGAGTCGATTAACTCCGATTGTGCCTTGTCCCGATCCTTGATTTAAGGCCTTGACTGGCGTGCGGTTGAGCATTCGGTACTTTTAGTCATCAAAAAAGCTCCTTTCCAAGGTTGGAGGCAAAGGTACATTGTATAAAATCTATTCGTTTATGTGGACAGTAAGAAATTCTTCGTTGTATCAACTTTATAGAAAATCGAGTTTTACCTATAATTCTCTTTTTAGTCCCATTGGGCAGGCAATAAGGACATCATGGAATCTGAGGAACGTCTTGAAAGAAAGCTTGGTTGCCTTTCACTGGGATGACTCTTCCTGAAAGAGGGCACTATAGATTCGAGCCTATTCACCAAGAAGAAATGTGGCTAGCTATAGTCTTGTTCTATGTGGATGATCTCATCTTAACCGGCGCAGACCTTGTAGAAGACGAAGTAGAACCTATCGATCCGCTTTTTTGATGAAAGAACTCGTAGAGCAGCTAAAGCATTTCCTAGGTCGGGAATTTGAGATAAAAGGTATTCCCGGGTTAAATACGAGCTCATAAAGAGGCCAAAACCTATTGACTTCTGCCACTGATACCGTTTATCCAGTAGAAAATTTAGTACAAAAAGCCATTTCCAAAGATACAAGACTAGATGGTAATTACGGACAGTTCGACATTTCCAGCACCCAAGAAGAAAATCGCATAGTGTGGAGACTCTATCTCACTGGGCTCCTGCTTCATTTTGCTTGTGACTCGTACATCCTTATATCATCCTCTTTCTTCATTCGGAAACTATCATATCCACAGAGTGCTTCTGTCTCTTCTATAAGGAAAGATTTTAATAAATGGAGATAAAGATGTAGTTTGTTTACCAGTATGCTATTTCTGCACCATAGCCAGTTCTTGTATTAGCCCAACTATAATGACACGTCTTTCCTCCTACTTTCTTTGTAGTACGCTGCCACAACTGCTTTCTTGTCGTATTGCGCATGTGAGAAGGTTACAGTGGATCCCTCAAAAAATCTACCATACCAGCTTAGCTTTTGCATTCTTTTTCTTTTTCTCTTTTTCTTATTAAGACACTTACAGACTTGGACTTTACTAAAGCATATAGCCCCACAACTCTCTATTATAGTGCAAAGAGCTTTCTTGAAAGAAAGAATAACATACACTAAATATATAAGATATTCTGCAATCAAGAAGACACATACTTTGAGGTAGTCTGAATGGTATCCTTCTTCATAGCTCCTTTACACTCTCTTCTTATATTGGGAGTAGCGATATGATCAACTGTGGTCTGCAGCCTCATCTTACAATTCAGCAGCAATTTAAGGCGACTGTCAGAAGCCACACTTTTCACAGTATTTTGCTGTATTCATCTTCACTCATGAATGAGTACCTGGTTGCTTGCTTTTCAGATCTTGTGGCATTATTGATGCTTACGAAAGCCCATATTGTAAAGAAAGAAACAATCGGATCATCAGAATATATAGAAAAAAAGAGTAAAGAGGTGGAAAATTGAGACCTTCTTTCCTTCTCTTATCTCTTACTTCCTGAAGGTTGAGGCTCCTGAAACTTCCTTATACTAAATCAAGTTGGCACAGAGGGATACCTTGAAGCTTGAGCAGGTTTAGGAGAAGGAGATTTGGTATTCAATTTATTCTTATTAGGAGGAGAAGGGAAAGCCGGGGTTTTATTTCTGACAGGGGACTCGTGTGTGGAAAGGGAGGAATGAGGGTTATAAGCTGGAGCCCTACCATAAAAAGAAGGATTCCTCTGTTTGGTCATTTATTCCAAGACTTCTATGCGCAATAGCATCTCTAAGGTATCCTCATCCTCTTTCTCTTAGTCTAATAGGTCCTCATCATCAAACTCCATGGGTTCCCTTTCCTATTCTGAGAGGTCAAAACCAGAGCTTTGGTCCTTCCAATGTTGCCACCAGATTGTCTGTGACCATAACTTCTAGACTCATTAATAACAATGCCTCCTTCCTTAGTCCTTGGATTTTCACTAGGTTTAGTAGAGGTGTGACTCTTAGAAGACTTAGAAGGAGGTTTAGGTTAAAGTTTATAAGGTAGAGTCCCTTTCTTGGTTTAAGGTTTCAAGGGCTTACTTACTTAAGTTTATAAAAAGTTTTTTTTTTTTCCAATTTATCTTCCTCTTTTTACCAGGTTTGGATCTAGCCCCCACAAAGAAACCCTGCAAAATCCTGGTAGTGCGATAAAACTTTAAGTACTTAACAAATCAGTAGGGATCAGTTCTTCATTAGAAGTATAGATAAACTTTTGAGTTATATTAGTTATTATGTTATTTATAGAAGTCATGTTATTTGTAGAAGTCTAGGGTCTTATTTGTAAAAAAAAGTACGATTCTTGATTAATATATAAGGGAGCCTCTGGCAACAGAGGCAAGAATCCCTAATTTTTACCCTAATCCTTTCTCTCTAAATCAACAGAAACATACGTAGATAAACACACGGGCTGAGTGAGATTTAGGGTTAACCTGAGAAACCTGATCATCAAAATGTATCACATGCCAAACACTTCTAATGAGATCACAAAAAACCTCCCTATTTAGCATACCTTTGGGAAGAGTACTTACTAGATTTATTACATTTAGAGAAATTGTCGATGTTCTATGCTTATAGCTCCAATGTTCCTTCAACTCAATATTTCATGTTCCTTATTGATCTTTTACGACTTATATGTATTAGAGAGAAGATAGAGATCACTAAATACACCAATTGGACCGTTCATCAAAACTGACATGGAAATTAACCAATTATGCTTAACGAGACAAATTCGAATATTGATAAAGCATGCATCAAATATCCTAAAAATATTATAATACTGTAATGAACATATGGAAAGGGAGATTTCCATAGTATCCATCAGCCACAAGTTACCGACGGGCAAAGTTCTTAACCAACACATCACCTTTGTTCCCCGAACGAGCTCTACTTAAGGATGAAGGGGGGAAAATAATCCAATCCCGGAAAGTGAGTACCTCCTCTTCGAACGTCCTAATTTTGCTTTCTTTTATGCCTGTCTCAATTTATTTTTTTCTTCCGAGGACAGTAGCGGCGCTCTTTATGGTTACCTATACTTAAATCTATTCTTTCCCGTGTAAGTTGAATCATCATTCAGCAGGTTGAAAGGACATGTCATTTGCTAAAGACTAAGCCCAATTCCTATTTTCTTTCCTATCGCTCAGCTCTTTACGAGTCAAGATAGGCCGGGCTGCTCTATGTTTTTTCTTATCCGGTTTCATGTCTCTTTGGATGGGAGTGGGATGGAACTTTTTATTAATAAGCAAGCTATACCATTTCACATAGGTCTGTCTTCCTACGCTACATCCGCTTCTTCATCTCTCCAGGCCTTTGGATCTTTATTCTACGTCTACATCGTCCATTCATCAGACATAGCGCTTATGCTTACGAGAGCATATTAAAAATACGAAAGGCTATGTCATTTCGGGGTAAACATGAACTCGGGGAGAAGGCAGGGTATTAAATCTACTAATATATATCTAGATTAAGAAGGATTTGAAGTCGTGCTTACTTATGTCGGTAAAGTTGAGCTTATGTGAAAAACTTCGTCACCTGGAAGTGCTCGGACTTGAATCTCTTAACCAAGCGTCAGTCAGATATACGACCAGCTTTATGATCATATAAAGTTCCTTCCTTCGATCGGCAGTTACAACAAAAGAGTAAGGCGTTGCCCACTTACGAGAAAGAGTTCTTGGCCCTCATAACGGCTGTCCTGAAATGGGAGCAATACTTATCTGGAGCTCCATTTATTATATACACTTATCACATTCGCCTCAAATATATCCAGGGTCAAAGGCTTACACATGTGATGCAGCACGAGTGGCTATGCAAGTTATTAGGTAGGGTTCGCTAAATCCAGTACAGGCTTTTCGTTCGTAACATTATACGTTACTCACTGATGAAATAGAGCGCAAAAATAAGGTTTAAGCATATGGATGATGTGGAATAAATAGGTCATATTTGCGGATGGAACATTCATTCGTGGCTGGAAGCACGAGCGAGCTTTCGCGTGATGGTCCCTTGAGAGAACCTTATGCCGTTTTATGTCAGGTTCCACTTGACAATGTTGATCTTCTTTCATGATTACCCTTTTTTCAACTCTCGCCTATGCCATGACAGGCTATTCCAAAGGGCTATTCCGAGTAATTTGACTTAACAGCGTTACCAGTTTCTGCGTCTTCTTTGACTACTTGAGCTCTTGCTTTTTTTATTATAAAGGGTATTAATATTCTGGAAATACCTTTTCCTATGAATTAAGGATTTTTCCCCCTATCACACATCCTACTAGCAAGCAGAAAGAAAATACCTATTCTGAGCATAACTATACCAGGCTTATAGCTTCCCCTCTTCAACAAGAAAAGTGGGCTTAGGACGCTCCGGGCCTTGCGGATGTCTATTCTGAGTGGTTTACTTTTGAAACGTTACCTGCACCAACGCGCTTTTAAATAAATTTTAGACGTGACCCGGCCTTGTCTTGGCTTGAAGCCAAATCCTTCCAGCGCCTATTGCTCCCTTAAGGGGTTCATCACAGGATGTAAAGTCACGTCGAATTGATACGAGAGACCTGCGCTTCTTCAAGATCAGCTCCTTTTCTCAATACGATTCTCCCGATTCCACTTTCTGTTCAAATCGGATATGCGCTGCTCATCGAAAGATGATAAGCGAATGAGGAAGCATGAACAAAAGATTAAATAGGCACTTGAGTTAGCCGTTGGTGGTCAGGTGTGATCAATGGGATTCAATAGCTTTCCCTTGAAAGAAGGTTTGTTTTGGGATTTACGTCATCCCCAATAAGGTTGGATTCTTTATTATATGGGAGATCCTACTCCTACTGGTCAGGGAAAGTAATCGTTACGATATTAAAAAAAAAGAAGATATTCCGGGTTGAGCTTGAAAGTCGGAGCGGTACCCCCTCACAAAGGTAAAGACAGGCGCTTGGTAGACACCACTTCTTTTGAATCTTTGGCTGATTCAAGGAATGGCTGAACTCTTCTCTAATCTCCGGATATTCGGTGTTAATGAGCATTACAAAGGGACTGATAGAACCAACTCTCCTACCAAAAGGCCTACGATGAGATATGCCGCTTAAGTACCAATAAGAGAGGCTAAGTTCAGTGTAAAGTGGGTTTAGGAATAAGATTTAATTTCATTTTTCTATAGTTCCAATGTCAAATCTTTAGGCTATCAAGCATCATATCACGCGAGAGAAAGACCCCCTTTGGCTTTATGTTGATCTTAACTTCTGAGTCTTCCCTATCGTTCTAGGGAAAGCAAAGGCATTACTTGGTGAGCATAAAGGCAGGCCGCCTTCTCGTGAAAAGATAAAAGCGGATTCGAGAAAAAGGAATTAGTCAAAAAGACTAGCAGCGGATCTGGATCTAGAACTTGCGATCTTTACTATTTTGCTTAGCTTAACGAGAAGAGGCGGTCTATTATTCAATTCAAATTGAAATGTGACTCCAGTATGTTCCACCCCAGTATTCACCATCCGATGCGTTACTAATGAAAACTGAAATAGAAAACGTTTCAACCAAATTTAAAATAGTGTTCTTCCACTTAAGCACTTGCCCATTCCAACTTACCCTTTCTCCATAACCTTTCGAACCCAGCATCCTACACTATTTGTAGAAGTCCCCGGCTGCTCAAAAAGCCTGTCCGGATAGAGTGATCGGATTCTTTCATATATGAGGAAATGGAAAAAAGAAAAGAAGACTGACCAACCACTGCCTAGAATGGAGTAGGAATGAATTGAAGGGCGAAGAACTACTCTTTTTTGGCTATTTGTTAGATTAATAAACTCTATGGGCCTCTTATCTTATAGGAGGATTTTCGTTGTATTTCGCTTCAATAGTTATCAAAAATTTCATAATTGGAAGCAACCTTCACTCGTTCTTTCCTAGGCAAGCAATACACGTCGAAATAAGCCAACTCGGCATTATTGGAAGACGTCGAAAGCCGGACACTTTCTAATTAGCTAGCTTTCCCATCTCTGAGCTGCCTGTTTTCATGCTAGAAGAACTGCTGGTGTAGTAAATCTGCTTCGTTTCACTAGGGGAGAGAGGTCGAGAAAATGCGTTTCCGACAGAAAGAATAGAAGATCTCGAGCTGATACGCTGCTCCGCGCGCGTCTACGGTCGCTGCTCCGAAATTAGACAAGCAACTTTAACTGCTGCCTCAAATTGGGAGTTTCTCCGAAGGAATACCCATTTTACGTACTTTAACCTTAAGAGAGGAGACCGACCTAGACTGGGATGAGCATTGAAGGAACCAAGACTTGGGTAGCATTCTGGCGCTTTCTGATTCCTGACACGTAGGCAGTAGTTCTGTTTTTCATCTTCGAAGCATAGCCGCCTAGCGATCGGTTAGTCAACCTTTACTTTAGTTGGTTTAGTCGTATATATGGAAATGGAAGGCATTCCGTATGCTCGAAAGTGGAAGAAGAGCTAATCTGAGTAATCAAGTTAATGAGTGGGAATTCTAGTAAGAGGGACTAATGTATTAATGTTATAATCAGAGGCCTAATGTAGGAATGTGCTAATAAAGTTACTAATGTAGGAGTGTGCTAATCATATCGTGGGTAATGTGTGAAAGTGTTAATCACCAAGAACAAGCGAAGTCGGCCAGGGAAGAGCTCTAGGATTTGCATAATCAAAGTATAAGCCAAGATCGATGCGCAAGAGGAGGGGACCCCTCTGGAAGAATCTACTTCATAGGATGAGATTTAGGAGAATCTAAAGAAGCTAAAGATGCACCATGTAATGAACTCCTTACCTTAAAGAAGCTTGACCCAGAGCTAGATCAACTCCTGCGGATTCCATCCCCAGAATTCACTTTTACCAGCCCCTGCTTTCCGTTCACTTCTCCCTGCCTATTCTTCTTCGTAGTCCAGCCCCAAGGGAGGGGTAGAAGGGGAGAGCACAGCGATAGCAGAGTGATTGATGCGAAATCTACCTGTCTTTTGGCAGGCCTACGCCATGATACTCTTTAAAAAGAAGACAGCCACACCTATTCCAAAATAAAGAAAAACTTGATCGGTCAATGCTCCACTGCTCTGCCTAACCCTCTTCCCTTTTCTGCTTATCCAGTGAGTGACGGTTCCTTTCCTCTATGCCAGCAAGCTTCTTTTATTTAGCCATTGCCTTTACTTGTCGATAACTCGAAGTCCCTTTTCTCAATGATTCTCAAACATCGAACCTGTCCTTCCCATTGGTTGCATTACAATATCCTAAATCCTTTCTCGCACTTTCTTTTCTAGTGCTTTATACATAGAACGGGTCACTGTCACACTACCCGGTTGAATCACTCGCCTTTGATCTTCCTCAGTATAATTCTCCTAATAAAAAAAGACACGGCAATAGCAATAGCATATAAAAACCAAACCCAAAGAAACCACACCTAGAAGCAGTCAAGAGGATACTCCGATACGTGAAAGGTACCTTGGATTTTGGTCTCCTATATCGCAAAGGTCCAGAATGCCAAGTAACGGGTTACTTTGATGCTGACTATGCTGGAGATTGTGATACAAGGCGATCGACAACTGGATATGTCTTCAGTGACGGATCGGGAGCCGTATCCTGGTACAGCAAGAGGCAGCCTACCGTATCCCTCTCAACAACTGAAGCAGAGTATAGAGCAGCAGCTATGGCAGCACAAGAAAGCACATGGTTGGTGCGACTTTTGAAGGATCTTCATCAATCAATGGATCAAGTAACACTTCATTTTGACAAGAGGTCAGCTGTATGCTGAGCGTAAAATCCAGTGTTCCACACAAGCACTTCTTCTAGTGTGCATCAACCAAAGGGTGTACATAAGCCGGTGCCTTGAAGAAACTAATATACCCTAGCCGCCTCACTACACTTCTTATAATCGGGATCTATTTATTAAAGACTAAGACATGAAATAAAGAAATATGATTGATGCGCCGATAAGTAAGACATTATTAGATGGTTTTAGTGTAGCGCAGGAGTCTGCTTTAGCCCAATTCCTTGTCCCTACAAACCAATCAAAGTTCTCTTATACTAGATCATACAACCAATAGAGCCAAGCCACACCCGCGTTACTGCTTCTTTTCTATAAAGCACATTATCTTGACTACTTGTTACCTACCTATTTGAAGCACTACTTCCATACCAATGTATTGAATTTATTTGTCTTTTGCTCGTCAGTCATTTGATCACTATTCCTTTTGCTGTGAACGCTTCATTTCCTCTATCTCAGAGAGAGTGCGCTTTCAGTGTTTCCAAGTAAATGGTAAAAAAGGAATCCGTAAGCTAAGTTAACAGTAAAAAAGCCCTTATCTTTCTATCTCATCGAGCCTGTCCTTTATGAATAATACTCCCCGTTGGTCTATTTATCTTATTGTCTTGAGTGTTTTCCGGGATTCTACTTGATTTTTCTTTACCAGGCTTAACGTGAATGCCAGCTCGTTAAGAATAAAGTCAAAAGGGGGAGTGCGCCGTAGTCTTTGACCGAGCTCTTTCACCTGCCTATTGTCCCTCCACTCTGTTTTTCTGTGGTAAGAGTATCTTTTGATCACGTGAACACTACGAAGCGGGTATACTCCATCCAGTTGAGACTAACAACATGAATGAAAAACATTCCCCGAGTTTCACCAAGACATATAGATGCCAAGACATATAGATGAAAATGGATTCATTTCACGGCAATGAGTCAAGTGCTTGTCTGTCCACCTCTTCTGAACGAACCCGGGCGTATCAATGGAATGCCCCTTTTGCATATAAAAAGACTCGCAAAAGATAAGAAAGCATACCGCGAGCGAAGAACTCTACAGGCAAGCTTCAGCTTGCTGCCCTTTGCACTGAGTCTATCAAGCCTTTTCAACAAATTCAGCCATACTATTTCAGAAAAACATATGGAAAGGGACAGGAGAAGATCAACTTCAAAGGTTGTTTATGGAAAGAAACATTTCTTTAATCACTGCATTAACAACACGTTGAATCCTTCTTTTCAAATTGCTTGAAATTTGGCAATTCACTTTTCAGACATTCAGCATCAAGCACAACTTTTCTAACAAGCATAATGCTTTTTCCTTTTCACTTTGCTCAGAAAAGTGAGTTTTCCCACCAAGAATTTCAATTTATTAGAGTTTGCATCACAGAAAGTCTTTCTATTTTATACCCATATATATTCTTATATGCTCCCATGTGTCTGCAGTACTGCTTGTCTATAACCCCTAAAAAGGAGAAATAGCAATTTGAAAGAAATATATATTGCTCGAACAAAAACAGAAGAAGAGTTCGGGTCTGCTTGAAAGATTTACTTAAAAAGAAGTGATGTCCGAACCGGTAACTGCACCTACCTATTATGAGTGATACTTACAGGCGAGATTAACACTAGAAGCAGAAAGGATAACTGGACAAGGAAATGGAACAGGAAAAGAAAAAAGATAAAGAACGTCACCGACTCGTACCCAGGGAATATCGTAGGCAATGAAAGCAACCATTCAAGGCGGCGTCTTTGAGGTCGAAAGCAAATAAGAAGGCTGTTTTGACTCTCTAGTTTCGCAGCATTTTCATATGAAACTTAAATATAAATTGGAGAATTGAAAAGGTGCTAGGTCTCCAATTCTTACTTACTGGCATTGTGGAACTACAATCCCTGGAAATATTAGTGCCCTCAATCAAGTATGAAAAAAACTAAGAAGAGAGATAATTTCAGAATAGTGGAGAACAGTCCCTACTTGCATAGAATGGCAGTGTTTCAGTGGAAAGACTTCAAAAAACTTCCTGAAGAGGAGGCCCGCGGCCTCTTACTGAAGAACCCCAAAAGAGGAATGGATATGACGTGAACGAAAGAAAGCTCTACTAAGAAGTTATGGAAAGCTGAGTGAAAGTGGTAGCATCCTACGCCTATCGCTGGTAAAGGAGTGTTCTGGTAAACCACAATTTAGTAAATAGAGATCATTCGTACGTATAGAAAGTTGTTGGCCTTACTACTTCATTTCCAATCTTCACTTTCATCGCTTCGCGCCTGCTTTGCTGACCTCGCATGCTTGCTTGCTTGCATACGTGAATACCTTGCACCCCTTACTCTTGACTCTTTCAAACCTTCTGTACGAAATTGTGCAACTTATCAGTCTGTTGATTAGACCAAAATGGATCCCTTAGGACTTGGATTCCGATCGAATGTACAATACGACATACTGTTTGGAAGGAAACACGCAATTGACTCACTTCTTTTATCCTCCCACCAGACATTGACTCTTCTTTTTCTGAGGAAGTACTCACATAAACTCTAATTTGGATATATCACCAAATCGTTCGCTTAGTGTACTCGACGAACTGGTTCTCTCATCCCGTGGTTCAGTTTTGTTGAGAAAGGTCTCTCCATGCTATTATGACAGAGGACAAAACATGGATGAGTGGATTTCACAAATAGGAAAAGTGCAAAAGCTAGAAATGCTGGACTTCCCCTACCATCAAACTCTCCTCTTCACTCAGCATCCGTAGATGACTTTCACATTGCTTGGTGGCTAGCGAATGAACCTTTTCCACTATGGGAGGGATTTACCCCTCTTTGCGCCGCACTTTGGTAACATTGATTCTTTCAGCAGGAAGCAAAGCTCCCAACAGAAAGAAAAAATATAGAAAACTTGACGGGTCCTTTATCGGAAGGATCCATCTAGCCCAATAACAGGTATACAACCGGCTTGAAATCCTTTTTGCATGCATCAAAGCAAATAGACATTCTCTTAAAATACAGCTTAGACTGCTTTACTGTCTTGCTAACCATTTCGCCTTGAGGGTTGCATACTAGTCTTAGGTTGTATAAGAGATGTTGCCTGTCAGCTTCTTTGAATTGAAAAAAAGCAAATAAGCTTGTCGCATGCGCCTGGAGAAGGCACTTTATTAGTGATGCATAAAAGGGAGACAGGGCCACTGTTCAACCACCAACGGGCAAAGTCTGGTCTGTGCACACTGTCCCCGGAAACCGGATGCGGCCAACCCCAGCTGCCCCTTCTTTCCAGGGCACCGGTAATAGGAAATTGAACTTTACTACACTTCAGCAGGTCACTCAACACGAAGGCTAGGATCCGTAACGTCAGATATCCGTAGTAGCTTAAATCTTTCCCACTATTTTTTATCCTTTTGCTTTTGTGTTGGCAGAAATATTCCAAAAGAGCTTTCCTTTATCTCTCCGGATTGGGTTTTCCCTAATTTAAGATCCTCCCGGCACCCTGCAGTGTCTTGAACTGAAAGCGATACAAGGTTTGTTCAAAAATAAGAGAGAGAAAAATAAAAAGATGTGAACCGGACACTTTTGTTTTTTAGATAGAAACTATCAGTCTGCTAGCTTAAGTTGCAAGTAAAATTTTATACATGACTAAAGACTCCTATAATAATGTATATGATTTTTTTCTACCGACCTGGTCTGTGTGTTTTGTTGCTTAGTTTCTGAATGAAATCCGGAGGAATCCCCAGGCCAAAAGATATTCATAACCCAAACCAGAAAGTTCAGACAACAACCAATGCTGAGACGAACTATATTCGCGCTTTTATTATTTTAAACTCAATTCCCCACCTCCCAATACCTCTATTCCTCCACCATTCATGCCAATTTTGCCATTGCAACCTCAAATTCCCACTTTTACCTCTTCAAGCTCCTCGACTGGCGCCTTCAATTTCTCTAAGTTGGGATCGGCGCTTCCAAGCCCTCCTATGGTGTTCTTGAATCTCCCGGTGCACACCAAGCTGTCAAGAACCAATTTCTTGGCCTGGAAGTCGCAGATTGAGCCACTGCTACATGCTTATGGTTTGATCCTGTTCATCTCGTCGCCTCCTCTGTCACCATCTATGCAAGATCCAGTCACAGGTCAAGTCCAGATAAACCCTAACTCTCTCTTGGTACAAACAGGATCAAATGATTCTGGCATGGATTCGTGCTTATCTTTCAGAGCCAATTCTGGAAGTGGTTTCTTGTACCACATCAGTTGACCTGTGGAGCATGCTTCAGCAGGCAGACATTCTCAGCTAATTCGCGTGCCAGATTAACTTAACTGAAAAAGAAACTGCAGAACTTGACAAAAGGGGGCAGTTCTTGCTCAGACTTTCTTGCTCAAATTAGAGCACTAGCAGATGAGCTAGCATTTGTTGGTTCTCCTGTTCCTGATGAGGATCTAGTTCTCACTTTTCTTGGTGGCTTGAGCTCAGAATACAATGCCTGTGTGGTGGCCATCAACTCAAGACAGGTGCCTATCAGCTTTACAGAGGTTCAATCTCTCCTTCTAAGCCATGAGTCCTTGCTGCAGGCTCAAACTCCTCAAGTTTCTGCCTTGCCATCTTCCTCCAACCCTGTGGCTTTCTATGCCAACAATCCCTCTGGCAATTTAAGGCCTCCTAATTCTCATCGCAATCCAAGGCAGTTCAAGAACAGGGGTGGGGGGTCTTATCGACCACCCAATCCAATTACTGGACCCAGATTTCCAACTTATGCTCCAACAAATGGTGGTTCTGGTTCTGGTACAAGAGTCCCTACTGATGCTGGTACTGCTGCAAAAGCTGAGTTCTGTCAAATATGCTACAAGAAGGGACACACTGCAAGAGGGTGCTGGTGGCGCTGTGATATGAGATACACAGATGATGTGGAGCAGCTCCAGACCAGGCCTCCACCTTCTGTTCCGCCTCAGGCACATGTGGCTCACACTGCAGCTACTGACACAACCTCAACAGAGTGGTACTTGGATTCTGGTGCTACACACCACGTGACAAGTGACCTTAAAAACTTGTCCTCCTTTGAGCACTATACTGGTTCTGACAAACTCCAGATTGGAGATGGTAATGGTATGTAAATTTATCACTTTGGTTCTGCTTCCTTACAATTTGGTAGTGTTAGCATTAAACTTCATAAAGTGTTGCATGTACCTTGCTTTACAAAAAAGTTGATTAGTTTGTCTAGAGTAGTGGCTGACAACAACCTCATGATTGAATTTTCCTCCTCATTTTGTTTTGTTAAGGACCGCCACACTTCGACTATTCTACTGCAAGCAAGGATGTGTAATGGTCTCTACCAAATTACTGCACCAATTTCATGTGTTCCTCATGCTTTATTTGGAGAACGAGCTGCTGCTAATGTTTGGCACTATAGATTTGGCCATCCATCAATGTCTACCACTAGGCAAATTTTAGTTTCAAATAATTTGCCTTGTACTTCTAACTCTCTATCTGATTGTTGTGATTGTAATATGGCTAAATGCCACAAGCTACCATTCTGTACTAGTAATAGTTCTACTTCTGCTCCTCTGGAGCTGGTGCACTCCGATGTGTGGGGCCGGCCCAGCACCCATTGTAACACACAGTGGGTTTAGGTATTATGTTCTTTTTGTGGACGACTTTACAAAGTTTTCTTGGATTTATTTCTTACATTCCAAGGATGAGGTGGTTTCTGTTTTTTCTAATTTTCAATTGCAAATTGAGAACCTGTTGAGTACTACCATAAAGGTTCTCCGTACCGATGGTGGTACGGAGTTCAAACCAATTGCCAACCGGTTTCCTCAGATAGTCCACCAAGTGACCTGTCCCTATACACCAGAACAAAACGGTGTAGCCAAACGTAAACACCGGCATATCATAGAACTAGCCTTAGCTACCATAAATCACGCTGCTATTCCTCTGCCCTTTTGGGATGAAATTATGGCGAGTGGCATCTACTTAATTAACAGAATGCCTCCTTCTGCTACTTCTTCTTGTGTCTCACCTTATGAAATTCTATACCATCGTACTCCAGACTACTTGCAACTACGAGTTCTAGGTTCCCAATGCTTTCCTCTAACTTGTCCCTTAAATCACCGATCCCTTTTGATTGCGACTTAGGTCTACATACTAGTTGATGCTTTCCCTTCGATTTCATCATTTTTCCGTTCTTAGGAAGCTTCGACCCATTCCCCGGCTTTAGTGGAGGAAAAGCCAGTATTTCAAAGTGAAATTCAAGAATGATTATTCTTGTCGACCTTCTTTATGTTTATCTTTTACTACTTGCCTTGGCTTCTCAACTAATTGAGCTAATCTGGTGGACACTCACATATTATCATATATATTGTATTTGCTTTTCCAAATGTCTATTGTGCGTCCCACAAGGGAAACTCTACTATGTATGAGGAAGTGAATGCTCGTTCAAAGGTTCTCTTTTGTTAGGAGTCGAGGTGGAATTCTTTGGCGGATGGATTATGAAAATTTGAAAATGGTTGGTTCTTTACTGGTTGAGCCGACAACAATTGAGGCGTGAAGTAAAGTTTAGTATTGTCTTGGGATCTAATTGAAACGTCAAGAAAGTTATCAGTTCACTCTCCCATAAATAACTGCTGCTCGCTTTGACGCAACGTCAGGTGGGCCACCTGCCCCTCATAATTCAACAGGTGACTCCCCAAGGACGACCACATCTTTCCGAACTTTTTTTGGGAATCGGGTCCGTTACCTGGAACAAGAAGTATAAAAAGGTATGCTTATCAAATAATTACTTTTCTTTCAACCACATTTCAGACTCTACGCACGCAGTGTATCTTGATTTTAAGGGAGGGTATAACAGTACCTTGAAAGCTCAAGTAGATCCATGAGCATACCTGCTTTTTGACCGGATATTTCTTCATGTTTTTTATACATTTTTATGAGGGTTTGCTTCCATACTAATTCTTGCTGGTTAGTGCTCAATTATGCTTCGGTGGGTAGTGGATAGCAAAGCATCCTGACTGAGTTAGGCATTTGTAGTGGCAGTGATACGTGTACTTATAATTTTTCTTTTTTATAAGGAAAGTCGGCATTAGACCAGCTCCTGCAGATAAAAAGGTATTTACAGTTATATAGGACCAAAGAGGTCTTAAGGAATTTATTCCTCTTGACCATAGAGGTTGAATACTTAGTTCGAGTGGAACGAATACCCGCCAATGTATTTATAGCCGGAGAGCTCGCCTAAGAGTGCCGCAGGATTGATTGAGATCCATCCTCCCCCCCAACGCTGTGTCAAGAAAAGACCCAGTCGGGCAAGCAGATTACCGTCTGGAAAGAAATTCCTATGAAATCTCATTGCAAGCAACCAAGCACGTAGAATGGTGAAGTTACTAGAAAAAAGTTTCGCTCCTTACAGAAGGGCAGGCGGGTGTATTTTCTATGAAAAAGTCGTATCTCTATACCTGCAAGAGTCAGTAATACCATTCAATTTTCCTATAGAGGCCAGTTGCCTTTATTAAAGTCTGCTTAACCTTATGATGATTATAGCGAAGTGAGACTCCGTTATTTTTCCCGTGTAAAATACTAAAGATAGGTATTTCAAAAGGAAGTGCGTTCACCCTTATATTTTTATATAAGCTCATATTTGAACCCGCACACTTGTATTTATTTAGAAAATCTGTGAGCCCGTGTTCCTGCTTCTGTCACTAAAGAAAGGTCTAAAAAGTCATACATGGGTAACCCGAAAGAATGATCATAAAAAGAGCTACCACTCATCTCTGTTGAGGTTACTGGGGTATAAACCCGAAAAACCCCCTGTCAGTTTAATTGGTGGAATTGGTGGAAAAGGAAAGTAAGTACGGAAGGTCAATAATTACTCTTTAAACAGGTAAAGCAAAATAGACTAGCCACTACGGCGAATTAGGAAGGCTCATTGGCGCGTACACAACTATGGCTGACACAACAGAAATTACGCCGCTTGTGAAGTACAGGCCGAAGGGTAATGACAACAAAGCAAAAGACAAAGTCCAGCGAGTAAGGGAAAGCAATTTGAAATAGTAATAGGCAAGTAAAAAATCCGATTTCACTATTCCTATCAGCGTGTCAAAAAGGGCCGACTACTGAAAGGATTACTAAAGTTCAGTCTCCGAAATCCAAAGTCTGCTGGTAGTAGTTACCATCCAGCCTGTGTCAGTTTACAGCCATACATAAGCAGTAATTGCTTAGCCAATTTAATAAGCCTCCGGAGTGGCACCAGTTGGATAGGAGAGAATAGAATAGGAAACTGGCGTCTTTCCTGCCTGGCCTCTTTCTTCGAGCAAGTTCGAGTTCTCGTTGGAGTACTTGGAGTACTAAGCCCATCTAATTACAGTGTACGAGAAAGCCTGACTTTTACTTTTATAGTACTAAGGCAAGCAACAGGGCAAGCATACTAACGAAAAAAGCGGAATATTCTATCTTACCCCAGCTATTACATAAACCCCTTAATAAGGGTCGGCCACTCCCGGGTATCTTCCCTGGAGTCAAGGCTTTATAAGTCCTCTTAAGTTTTTAACGGTCTACAGGAAGGCCTAGTTCCCGTTGGAGTATATTTTTTCGTATTCATGAGTGAACGATAGAGACTTTTCACTCTATGAGGTTCTCATAATTGATTCGGTTAACAATATATAGTGGTGGTGTAAGATCATAAAATGGCAACGCATAAATTTCCGGCAACAAGTGAGCATAGACAGCTGGAGTAAGAAAGTTATCATGAACAGTGTAAACAGGTACTTTATGTTTAATTCACTTGAATATTACATGACAAGCTAATCCTGCTTCCTTTTGGTGAATTAAATTGGCAAATGTTAATCCTTAGATTGTCTATGAAAAACTAAGAATTGAGTTATCGCGGGTATTTCTCATATCTTTTACCTAATGTTCGAGCTTCTTCTAACGATTTAGGTGAGGCCGCCCTTCCTTCTTAAGAAAAAAGGGTCAAAGCATAACTTTAGAAAGGTGAGTCACAAATGCGGGTTTTCTTCGATAGTGGAAAAAGTGCTGCACAAAAAGTCTTCAACCCCAGCGAACGATAGATAGCACAGCGCTAGTGATGAGGCTCCATCCGTTGCGCTTTCTAAAGCAGTAAACTCTTAATTAGAAATGGTCGTCATATTGACAACCAGAAACTTACAAAGTAAAGGTATAGCGCCCAAGGGCTTAGTAAGAAAGATTCTCAAGTCAAGAAATTACAAGTAAAGATACACTACCTCATTAGGAAAAAGAGACAAGTCAGACACGTGAAAGTAATAAACCACGGAGCAAACGTATGCTAAAGAAAATACACGTATAAACGATAAAGCGGATGCACGCACTGACTACCCAGATTAATTGTACGCCTTCTTCCTATATACTATCGGTGTTTCGAAGCTATACCACCCAGGCTGTATCGACCTAGAATAAGAAAGAGCCAGCTTTTTCCAATGCAAAATAAAAAGAAAGCGCGGAAGGAACTGAAGCATATGTTTAAGTAGAGCTAGGAGTTGCATTACAAGAATAAAGAAAATCAACTGTTGTACCGGAAGAATCTGCTTCACGCGAGTCAACTTATACTTATGTAAACTAGTCTAAAGCTCCTCCTTAATATGCCTAAAGAAATTACTATTTAACCTCCGAATTAGAACTAGTTTCTGTCAACTACTAAAAAACATACTAAAAAAAAAGGAATTACAATGAAAAACCTAAGCAACTAAGAAATCAAACTAAGGCGGCTAGGAATATGCGTAACAGAAGTATGCCCGGCATTATAAACCACAGATTTAGTTAAACGAGTGCGCGCAAGAAAGAGAGCGAGTTTCATATAATGAGTCAAAGTAGGGTGTGCTGGATTATGGTATTGCTTTTCCTTCCTCTTTTTCTTTATCTTTTGATTTCCTTGCTCGCCGGCAAAAGATAATCTCCTGAAAAAGGAGTAGAGCTAGCAGTTGTGTTTGACTTTATTTAGAAGTTTTTTTATGCTCAAAAAGAAAGGAAGAGTGTATACTTAGTAGGTTATTTACCAATCCAGTGGTAACGCCCGATAAAACTAATAATTAAAGAGAGCGAGCGTTCTTGAACTCAGTGAGTAACTACTAATGTTACGAACAAAAAGAGCCTATAGCAAAAGTGATACTTGCTTTCGCGCATCCATTTTATTGCTGGATAGAAATGGCTTTTGTGCCGGTTGGGTTTGTTTTGCTTGTTTCGACCTTTGGTGAGCTTTTGGTGAGCGTAGGAGGGTTGAGTCGGTCTAGGTCCGGTTCGCTTGAACCCATTTTGCTAAGATTGGAACAGATATGAAAACGCGGGGTGAATCTTTCTTATTCTCCCCCCGGGGCTCCTCATTTTGCTACTAAATAGAAACAGTTCGGACCTTGCTCATACAATCCTCGGGACTACTATTGGTTCATATTTGTCCTCCCGTAAACAAGACGAGACTTTTTGGGAGGTTAGCGCCCTTTGGTAGCCTTCCAGTTCAGCTACAGCGAGCTCTTCACTTGATAGAAGAGCGAGACATGAGGAAACGAAGTGTCGATCCGCTTCGGAATGCGATTACCGCCTCACCTGTCGATTAAAGAATTCCACCATGGAGATGGCAGCTTCGAGCCCCACCTTTGATATCCAGTCGTGTGCCTGCCTTCTGGGATATGTTTCTTTCGATGAGACCGCTCTGATCGGGATCTTACTCCACTAATGGTTCTGTTTTCGTACCATGTTTTTCACCTAGGGCCTACGCTTTTCGAGTTTAGCCTATCTTCGTGCTGGAAGGCCTTTTTATCCTCCCTGAGGTCGGACTCTTGCACCTGTCAACTCTGGCATTCCCAAGGCATCGCATATCCGGAAGGGAGCAAATACGATCAACTGTTATGGATTGACTTCTCCTGTTGCTTGATTCAAAACCTGTCACTCTTTTAGCATCTCAACATTGGCATGTGTACTCTCGAAAAGAAGAAACCTATCAAAATTCAGGTCGGTGCACACTTCTTAATGAGAAAAGAGTAGGATCCACTTTCTTCAACTGCTTAGACTCTTCCTCACTCAAAGACGAAAGACGGCGAGGCTGGTTATCAGGCGCTACCAGTGTCATGTGACAGGTATGAACATAACCACAGATTTCCGGCCGAGAGAGATATCTTTTGCTTCTCGTCCCCTTTCTTTATTTTGCTATGAGCCTGCCTGAGTAATAAGTCTAGAAGATAGTAGGGCTTTTCCTTCATAACATTAGTAGTATAGAGTGGAAAAGAGTAGTTACTCACTGGTAGGAAGAAAACGTAACTAGAATGTTTTTGGCACCTTTTTTGCTGAGCTTTAGATTCAAACATATTGAATGCTTCCTTTCTGGCATGCCAACGCAGGGTAAGCGATCTATTCTATCCAACTCGATTTCCAATGTCAAGTAGTAACGGAGTTTCCTCCTAAATCTGAGTCAAATCCAGAGGAGAGCAGATTCTTTCTTTATTGGCATGGTGAGAATATACTCGTGTATTTTTTCCTTTCAACCCGTTTGAAAGAGCATTTATCCCGTTTTCTGCAGCGCATTTCTCCACCAGCATACTCCACCTGGATGATAGAGATCATCCTATTAGCGAGTCTCCGAATCAGTGATCTTTTTTTGATGACATCTGGTACCATGCATGAAGCTTGCTTCGTTCTGGTATTTGAGCGGCGCTTTGAAAGATTTGGCGTGGAAGGCGGTGATTACACACACTCTCAAGCCGCTAAGTTGCTATCGCCAGCCTCACATTCTTCCTTCCACACTCTCTTCCAACGACCCACCATAAAACGCATAAGAATACGAACCACATACTGCACTTGGTCAGAGTTCTAAATGAAGACAGAATAGTAAAGAAAATGCAAAAGTCTAATGGGACTGATCACAAGTCAGATCAAGAAGAGGGGGACATTTCTAATGAACCATGTATTTCTACTCGTAGTGTGTTCGCATATCATATACATAGCGCACTTAAGCACATACATAGTGAAGTTGCATACGCTACGGAACAAAGACAAGACTTTCCGTGATTTACTGGGATAAAAAACCCTACTTTCACTTGGCCGGTACCATCCCTCGCACTTCATCTTGCTTTCACTCCTTATAACTGGGAAAGATAGGCGCGGAGCGATAAACTATTGAACAAACGCACTTGTTAGGGCTGCTTTTCACTGAAGAAAAGGTAATTCCTTCTTTTTTGCCAATCGAGTGAACGGGACTAAACCTGCGATTCGTTCTTTAGTGAGGCTTAACTAACTAACTTAATAAGGTAGGGAGGGCAGAGTGGAGTACCCCTTTCCTGGCGCATATAAATAAGCAAGCATTTGCTACCAACGGTAGTCGAAGTAGCTCTTTCTTGACTTGTCTGCCTCTATATGGGAATTCCCAGTAGTGTTAGCAGTAGGAATGCTTGGCCTATAGAATTAGGTAAGGAAGAAGAACGCTTGAGCATGGATTCTTTACCAGTTATTGGTACCTTACCAGTTATAACCCAGATCAGAATGGTAGACTGCAGAGAGGTGTCTTTTGTAGTTTTTCTGCGGCCAACCTTCAAGAGTTTGAGTCAACCAGTACACAACAGGTTTACCATACCGCCAGGGACTACCAACCCAGCATGGTACACCTGTTTGCTACAATTCGTCTAAAAGAAGCATCAAAAACTGAAAAGCAACTGGCACAGGTCAAGTTCTCCTTAGGCATGTAATAGTGACTCAAATACCCAGTACTGTGAAATATAAGAACTGCAACTTTACGACTGATATTGAATACCGTGAGCATAATACATAAGTAACAATCCCAAATAAAATAATAAAGAAAGAAAAATAAATACTATCTGCAAAAACTGACTGACTATCTTAGTCCTTGAAAGGGAAAGAAGGTATTGGGTCTGGCTTCTCATAAGGAAAGGAAGAACCAACGCAGGATTCGTTGAAGTTGTGAACGTACCCCGTGCTTGATGCAATAGAAGCTCTTCTTCTTACAGTAAGCAAGGGTAAGCGGTATAAAAGTAAGTGCTCTTGTCTCTTGCTTCAGCGGAATAACTGCTGCTAGTCTATTCGCCGTATCCGCTCTTTTAAAGGTAACTTCATGGATGCCCAGTTAATAGTAGAAGGGTAGGTATAATACTAAACGGCAGATGGCATTTAGGCCAAGAAAGTGTCCGGTTCTGATGGCGCCTATTCAAACGTAATTCTAGTTGAAGAAAAACTAGAAAATTCCAATAAACTCATCTTAAGTGGCACGAAGTACTTACCCCCTTACTTAACATAGGCGCACGAGTGCCGTGATCTCAATAAGTAACCCAACCCAGGAGGGAGGCGGGTTCTTTATCTAATCGCCATTATGCTCCCTTGCCTTGGAATCCTTATAGCCACCAATAGGAGTCAGAGCTGTAGCAAACGTAGCTACATCCGAAACTATCTTACTCTGGATGGGCATCAGAATAGAAAGCAACTGGAAAAGTCAAACCCCAGCAACCGGATCTCTTTGAGTCTTTTCTTGCCTCGAGTTGATACTTCTTTCTCTTCTAGCTGAGCACTGGAAAGGAAGTCGGGATAATTCCTAAGCCGGATAGAATCGGTCAAAGCAGGAATCGGCACAACCAACCATAGGAGCCAGCAATCCCGAAGATTACTCCCGGCCGGTCAGACCAGCTTCGTCGTAGACTTAGGACCATCACTCTCTCCTATTTTGTTGGAAGGGGAAGCTTGGAATGTAGGAAAGGGCGGATAAGGAAAGAGGTTTGGCAAGTAGGACCAGAATTTAAGAATTCTCAAGAAGCTGGTAGATATATTGGATATCCCTTAGCGAAGGTTCGAAGATACATAAACACTGACTATGAACTAACGGGTACATTGAAAGGAGATAAATTTCACATCCTACGAAATCCTTACACTCCGCCCGTTGCTAGCAATAATTATTAACTTCCCAAAATGAATGTAGAGACAAACGCACAAACACGAGAAAACATCTTCTCTAGTCCTCTTGCTGACGTTCTGCGAGACTTTGACGTTTACCATTTTTCTAATAAATGGAAAAAAAAGTATGTGGAACCTAACAAGCCAACTACAAAGATTTGGTTTATCCAACCACTACTCAATGAAGATCTGCCAGAAGACGCAAACCACTTCTGGAATCAAACTATAGACCCTATCCTTCATGGATAACTATGGAAAGAGAAAGGAAAAGAAGAGGAACATACACTGCTTCAAATCCTTGGCAGGATTCCTTGCTCCAATGTTCACTTCAGGTGCAATTACAGCTATTTAACCTCGAATCCCATTTAGGCTTTATCCCTAGTTCAGTGAAAATTCCACAGTAGCACAAGTATAAAGGAAGGGTCTTTTTGTAAAAGTCAGCCCTATTTTGCTATAGCAAATCATCCTGTAGGGGGTACCCCAATACGGAAATGAATCTTTCACTACTACACACACGTTCAGAAAAAGAAAGTGCCTTCTGAGCATCTATCTTCTCAGATGACTGAAGGTAGCCTTCCTAGTGCAGGCAGAAGAACTGGGTACAAATGTACCGAAAGATGATACAGGGTATTTTCGCTTTATCGACAGGCCAGCGTTACAAGGAGGGAAAAAGAAAGAACCATGTAGAAAAACCATTCAGGGTGTTTGATACTAATGAAACTCAGGACTATACTCTACATCCCACCCCCGCTCTTTATGCTATAGTGAGGTAAGGCTTTATGCTATAGTGGTTACTAGCTAGGAAAGTAACGAACGTATATATAGATAGGCAAGCCTTTCTTTAAAAAGGAGTTAGCCTTTTCACTCGGAACATTAGAAGTTCCTCGTCGGGGTGAAATAGAGTTTTTCAGCAGGTTCGCCTCAGGTTTTCCAGCAGACCTTTTTTCTAGCGAAGAGACAATGTTCGCGCCAGGGTCTTTCCCATACACGACATTCGTGAAATCATACAAGTTTACTATAAGAAAGATAAGCTTCATGTATGTTGTCGTGCCACAATTTCTCATAAACAGTAGAGTTTCACAAGGGCCGGCATCGGTATAGGCTTCCTGAGCTATCAAGACCAAATCCTGATTAATTCTATTTGTTTCATAATGTTGTCCTCCAGTAGTCCTTACTTTAGCCTTGCTTTCCCGTGACTGACTACCCGATCCAATTACGAGCAGCTGTGGCAGGGGATTTACTTAACAAAGGATATCAGTGGAAAGCGAAGCGGGGCTTCTCTTGACTTTTTTAGCCCGGTAATATAATAGAAAGCTTACCACACTGTTCCATAATAGGCTCCACGAGAGTAATCCTTGTTGCCACCAAAAACGCAGGGCGTTAGCAACACCATTTACGAGAAAACAGAAAGAAAAAAAAGAAAAGAATTAGAAAGACGGATCTTATGGAATCGGATTAGCTTGTGCTTCTGCGTGTTCCAAGAGAGAGACCCGCGACCTGGCCTAAACCTACAAGTTTAACAGGACCTTCCGCTCCTTGAGTTGAATTCATACCAATCGTTTTTACTTAAGTTACTTTCCTCTCTACTTGGGTTTCTTTAAAAAGCATGTAAATAAATATCGACATCTTTTTATTCCCCAAAATATTCAATAAAGGCAGGCATATTTACTTAACTAATGTCAACATAGTTTTAGAGATGACTGGATGGAGTTCAATCATATGGCCGGGCTGCGTGTTACGGTGTCAACACATCTATCCATGTTTTGAGAATGAAATGAGAGACATTCCCAAAGCTTTATATTAAGTAGCATCAGCAGGTTCAGGATACAAATAATACAACTAAAAAGAATTACTTAATTGGAAGCAAGAGATATATTTGCAGTGGATTCCCGGCCATGTTTTTCCCATATGATCTAGTTTGACTTATTCTGGTACAACAACCACGTTTTCTATTATTTGTTTTGAGTCTCTAATTAAGATAAGGATAATATTTCACGCAAAAAGTCAACCAATCTTTAGAGAACATCAAGTATGTACAATAGGCAAACCAAAAAGGAAACATATTCAAAAACGAAACATGCAATACTAAAATTTTTCTTGGTCATTACCTAAAAGTACACTTCGCACAAATGCAGGGGCGTTAACTCTTAATGAATTTGGCCTTTATTTCTTAGTGTTGTTCTCAAACCATTCACTCTAGTGACCCGACTCGATGAGCAGGCACTTGATCCCTTCCTTATAAAAAAAGAAGTATTGCGAACCATTGACTTATTCAACCCTCACACCTGACGAGGCCATGAAGAGAAGGTTATTGGAAAGCATTCAGCCCCTTTTAGCTGCTTCTTTCAAGAAGACATGAAAAATTCCATCCACCAAGGGCTTTGACAGAAAAGGGAAGCACTGGTGGTATCAAGAGGCACGGAAATGGAATGGGCAATGCAACTGGGTTGAGCGAATTGGATTGGAACATGTAAGTTTCTTCCTTCCAAGTATCTCCTGGGTCTTTTTTTGACTTTACAGACTTGGTTCTTTGAGCATGTTGCGCTCAGAAATATGCGTCTTTACAATGAAGCCATTCCAAGATATCGGGGAGGTTTGACATGTGCAAAAAAAGACATGATTGAGTTGGTGAGTTTGAGAGTATTGGAATTGGATAAATTATAACAAAAGCACTAAAGCCTACTTAGGTCATTTCGGAAATTGAGAAAGAAAATAGGCTGAAAGGAAAGCTAAAAAGTTATCTCTGGTTTGCAACCTTTCTTTT
>JAMFTS010005536.1:0-26886 GCA_028095005.1 Rhynchospora pubera
GTGAATTGCCATCCATTGGTTGGGTTGAGTCTCCAAATAATACTTTAATCCCTGATCCACGTGACGCGGCCAATGATTATATTATGCAACCTGGAGCTGCTCCTAATCAATATGAACCATTGCGGGAAGGCTCCCCTTCTTTAGACGAGGATGCAACCATTACGGATTCAAGACTTTCCGTTGCCTTCTTCGACCAGAAATTTGAAGGCATTCAGACTCGTCTCGGATCCATAGAGAATGTGCTCACGACCGTCGTTACTTCCATTAACGAATTGAAGACCCCTGCTGCGCTCACTGTTCAGGAACCATAGCGCGCATCTCTACCTTTTAACCAGTTTTCCTTTTCATTCCCTTTTTACCGGTTTCTCGGGTCTGTTCAGGTATCTAGGGTGTTCAAAAAAGTCGTGGGTTTATGTAACGCTGGTTATATGTGTGTCCGGGATGTAGCTCTTGTAATTTTTATTCCCCTTACGTATTTCCTCTTTTGTATTGTTGATGGGGTAATCCATATCAAGAGCTTTACTTTTCCTTTAACTCCGGCGTCCTGAAGATAACTCCTACTCTAATCCATGTCATGAATTTATCAGGGTTCTCTTCTTCCTCGTTACCAAAGTTGCATGGTATCTTATCTTGCAGAACTGATGCAGAGAGTCTTTTAGTTAAAAACAATGGTTTGTCAATCCATGTTAATCTCCTCAGACGACTCCCTTTCTTTTATCACTCCGGCAAGCTAACGTATTAACATCTTCTTTCCTTATCCCTTTCGCATGAATTTCTAGTCTTCACAGAATAGATTAGTGCACATGCTTCAGTGGGGTATTGTCTTGATTCGTGATCTGATAGACCTTTCTTTCAGTTTCTGTGATCAAGATGTGGTGGGATAAGGTTTTATTTTTCTAGGTGGAGTTCACAGGCCGTCTCGTATTTGATGGTCGGTCTGTCCTCGACCTCTCCAAAGGTCTTTTGGGTTCATGGCATCGGTTAAGTGTGGGATGAAGTCGGTCTTAATCAGACTAGCGCTGCTCCTCTGAGTGGGTTAGTGCAAGATATATCAAGACCAGGTAAGGAAAGGTAATAGAGTAGGTGAGGGATGGTCACAAATTCTATTCAAAGGTTTTGTGCGGTTGGTGATCAGGCGAGGCGAGGTGGAGACACTCTCGATTGCTGATCAGGTATCCGTAGAATTGATCCATGTTATGGTTGAAATCAACGATGACTGGGGAAGGTGATGCTACTGCCGATAGAATTATCTTAACTCATCTGAATGGACACCAGACGAGGTGAAGCAATGTTACACCCAACTGCTAGCCGGATGCGTATGATAAGGGCTGATTTCTGAAGTGAGGTGTGCAAAAGGATGGGGTTGACCTCGGTTGAACTTGTTCTGGAACCAGGGGGTTTTCCAGAATAAGCTAGTCTGCACTGGGGCGCCAGGGTAGACTGTAGTGAAGTGGAAAAGCATTTGATTGATAATTTTTTTTTTAGTCGGATCCACATTGGGTCCTGCAAGTAAACAGAACAAACTGGTCAGCTGGGTCCCTTGGGTAGTCCAGACAGTTGATTTGCTCCGGGCTTTCAGGTATTCCAACACAAATTACGACAACGTTGATAAAGTCAGATAGGCGGGTGAAGTTGATCTCAGTTTAGTCCGCACTGGGTCCCTTGGGTAAGCCAGAACAAACCGATCTGCTGGGTCCCTTGGGTAATCCAACATCCGATCTGCCGGGTCCTTCAGGTATTCCAACACTTTCCGCATTGAAACCAACCACGTCGGCAGGGAAATAGGTTAGTAGAGTTGATCTCAGTTTAGTCCGCACTGGGTCCTATGGGTAAGCTAATACAAACCGGTCCGCCGGGTCCCTTGGGTAGTCCAACGGTTAATTCGCACCAGAGCCCATAGGTATTCCAACACATTCGCAGTGATACCAACTATGTCAGTAGAAAATAGGTTAATAGGTAGGTTGATTTTTTTGGCTTCCACTTCATGTGATGGGGGTCAATAGGATAGTAGGTGTAGCACAACCCTGCTGCTAGCAGAATCATCCTGGTTTGTTGTTTTTTTGTTTTTTTTGTTTTTTTTTATTTGGCAGTCGAGTAGGAATGGGTGATGTTGATTTCAGTGGGATTGACCAGAAAAGGTAATGGATCCTTTGAACTAAAGTTGATGTTGATGTGATCAGGTGAGAATTGGCTTTGGAGAGGGCATAATCTTCCTAGGCTTGTCTGATTACAAATCAGACGAGATGGGGCGAAGATGCTCGTGGTCTTGGCTCTGACTTGTGATGCATGGATTTCCTTCATTCTCTTTAGTCAGGGGAGGTTTCGGTTTGTTAACCTCAGAATAGTGCCTTCACACTATTTGGTCAGAGGTTGCTCAATTCCGGATTCTAGTTGGACAGGTATTAAGGTGTATTTGTTGCGGTTGGGGGAGCTCTTGATCCAAATCATCCGGGAGGCGGAAGATTAGGGTCATCTGTGTTTCGTGCAGCCCACTATCCAGGGTCGATTGAAATCGTCCTATTTCAATGGGTTACAGGGAGTTTTTTGGACCTGATTTTTTGAAGGGAAGGATTGGGATAGCCGGGGAAGTCTGTGGCTCAGGGTTTGAGGTTTCAAGAGGAGAGAGGACCAATGTCATCATCCTTTCACGTGACTCAAAATTAGGGGTTCCTGGTTTAAATCCCAGGAAATCCTTTCCTTGTTGGGTCTCTTTTTGGTTTCTTGAGGGATAGCTCTCAGGATATTTCTTCCTGCCCCCTGCCTTCCTTTAAGGGGAGGTTGGAGTGGTGAGGAGTCCAGGTCTGGGAAAAGAGGCGGAGGTCCTTGTTCCCAAAAGCTTTTATCCAGTGTTGGGGGTTCCAAGTCAGGCGTCTCCTGAGGTGGCACTCCGGTGGGACTTCTGGTAATTAGGACGGTCGCGGCATGGGTATTTCATGTTGGTTATCCCTGAGGTAAATTGTCGGGGTTATTGAAGAGAGAAAATTCTTTCTTTGTTGAGCCCCCTTTTAGTCTCTTCAGGGATATTTCCCGGGTGGTTTCCTGTCGTCTCCCTCTTTCGAAGGGAGGCTGGAGGAAGCGTCCGATGTTTAGAGTTCCGAATCAGGCATCTGCTGAGGTGGCACTCCGGTGGGACTTTGGTGGTTAGAGTAGTCACGGTGCGACCACTTCATGTTGGTCGTTCCTGAAGCAACTCGTCGGGGTCATTGGAGAGAAAATTTTTCCTTGTTGAGGCCCTTCTAATTTCTTCAGGGATAGCTCTCGGTTGTTCCCTGTTGTCTCCCTCTTTTGAAGGGAGGTTGGAGGAAGTGTCCAGCATTAGAATTCCGAGTCAGGCATCTCTTGAGGCGGCACTCCGGTGGGACTTTTCCGGAATTAGGGTAGCTAAGGTGTGACTGCTTCTTGTTGATGCTCTCGGAGTAACTCGTTGAGGTTATTGGGTTCACGAGTTCCTTTCTGGTCAGGTTCGTTTTGTTTCTTCAGGGATAGCTCTCGGTCGTTCCCTGTCATCTTCATTCCTTTGGAGGGAGGCTAAGGTGATTGGGACTTTATTTTTCCAAGGCATCCTGGTTTGGGGAACTGGTTGGGAATCCGTCTGCTGATGGCGACTCTGCTGATTCCATGGTTTTGGGTGCCTCCCAAGGTAGTGTTCCGGTGGGACTTCTTGCAACTAGAATAGTTATAGCATAGCCACTCCATGCTGGTTATCCTTGTTGCAGATGTCAGGTTATCGGTTCTCAAGAAAGGGAAATTCCTTCTTTGTAGAGTTCCTTTTAGTTTCTTCAGGGATCGCTCTCGGTTGCCCCTATCATCTTGCTTCCTTTGAGGGGAGATTGAGGCGGTCGGGACTTTTCTTCTCCGAGGTGTCCTGGATTGGGAAACGGAAGGAGTCTGTCTTCTGGTAGCGACCCTGTGTGATTCTAGTGCTTGTTAGAATTTCGAGTCAAACATTCTCTGAGATAGCGTTCCGGTGGGGCTCTATGCGATCGGAACATAGTCAATCCTCCATCAAGGGCTATCAGAGTATTCTCATCATGTCGAGTGAACTGACAAGACTGGGGGGTTTGGCCTGATTGCTGAAGTCGAGGCTGTCAGTCGAGGCTTGTCATGTATTTGGGGGTGTGGTGTGTGGTGCCCTCAATGATCCCTAAGGCTGGTTGAACCTTAGAGCCTTTTCATTGGGCGGTTGGGTTTGTCGAGGACGTCGGTTGTCTCTTCTCCATCGGGTGCTGGGCAGAACCAGGATTCTTCTGGTTGGCCACGGTGGGCTGCGAGTAAATGACCTCCAAGACTGGTTTGGTGCTACTAGACAGAGTTTGTCGAGCACCGGGGGGTGTGTGGTGTGTGGTGCCCTCAATGATCCCTAAGGCTGGTTAAACCTTAGAGCCTTTTCATTGGGCGGTTGAATTTTGTCGAGGATGTCGGCTGTCCCTTCTCCATCGGTTGCTGGGCAGAGCCAGGGTTCTTCTGGTTGGCCATGGTGGGTTGCGAGTAAATGACCTCCAAGACTGGTTTGGTGCTACTAGACAGAGTTTGTCGAGCACCGGGGGGTGTGGTGTGTGGTGCCCTCAATGATCCCTAAGGCTGGTTAAACCTTAGAGCCTTTTCATTGGGCGATTGAATTTTGTCGAGGATGTCGGCTGTCCCTTCTCCATCGGTTGCTGGGCAGAGCCAGGGTTCTTCTGGTTGACCATGGTGGGTTGTGAGCGAATGACCTCCAAGACTGGTTTGGTGCTACTAGACAAAGATTGTCGAGCACCGGGGAATGCCCTCAATGATCCTTAAGGCTGGGTGAACCTTAAAGCCTTTTCATTGGGCGGTTGGGGTGAATTTCCACTGCCTGTACATTCAGAAGCCACACAGTCTTCCTCAATACTAGCTGTGGTTTGAGACTCTAGTCCTTAGAGGGATTCATAGGACATGGTCTCTGGTGCTACAAGACATGGCTAGTCGAGCACCGGGGTGTGCCCTCAGACGCCACAGAGGCTTAAACTTCAATGGGGCACTTCTTCTTTTTCTCTCTTTTTTTTCTTTTTTTTTATATTTTGCTCTTTTTTTTATTATTTCTTCTTATACATAATCGGACCGCTAGGCTGTCATTCCGTATTTTCTTCAAGGGAGAAGGCGTACTCCATTCCGTAGACTAGGGTTTACGCCTCTTCTGCTCGTGGCGAGAATCGAACCTGGCACCTTTAGGATAACGGCGGGGCCACTGACCATCTGTGCTGGGTCCCTTTGTTCGCAATCATAGTGTTCTGGTTGTAGTTGTTCAGTTTCTCACTGTAGCATTTCCCTATGCTTTACAGAGTAACGGTTTTCGGATAACAGCTGGTTTGACTTTGACTGTTGAATTATGGTAAGGGCATGGGCTGTTTGCTTTCTGTTAGGCCAGGATACCAAACATGGGATGACTAGTCCGGCATCATCTGATGGTCTGTAAAAGTTTTTTTGGACTGGGTTGAGACATCAGACTAACAGGTCGTCTGATATCATCTAGGGATTTGGGAAAGTTCCGGCTCAAAGACATGAGGGTTTCCAGTCTCAGATCGGGTCGAGATACCAGACTCATGGGTCGTCTGATATTACCTAAAGTTTTGGGATGGTTTTAGACTGAAGACGTGGGAGTTTTCGATCTAGGGTAGGATTAAGATACCAGACTCACGGGTCATCTGATATCACCTAAGGTTTGGGTTTCGACCGTAGACGTAGAGGCTTCCAATCCAGGGTAGGATTAAGATACCAGACTCACGGGTCATCTGATATCACCTAAGGTTTTGAAGGGTTTCGGACTGTAGACGTAGATGCTTCCAATCCGGGGTAGGATTAAGATACCAGACTCACGGGTCATCTGATATCACCTAAGGTTTGAAGGGTTTCGGACTGTAGACGTAGATTCTTCCAATCCGGGGTAGGATTAAGATACCAGACTCACGGGTCATCTGATATCACCTAAGGTTTGAAGGGTTTCGGACTGTAGACGTAGATGCTTCCAATCCGGGGTAGGATTAAGATACCAAACTCACGGGTCATCTGATATCACCTAAGGTTTGAAGGGTTTCGGACTGTAGACGTAGATGCTTCCAATCCGGGGTAGGATTAAGATACCAGACTCACGGGTCATCTGATATCACCTAAGGTTTGAAGGGTTTCGTCATGAGAGGTTGGAGTGAGACCATCAGCCCAACATTCCGCATTTACCATTAAGCCCCATGATCAAAGTCGGTTGCCTTCGTCAGCACCAACAGGTTGTACTCTCGCATAGGTAAGCTCGAATCTGGATGCCCGCACGAGGTGTTTTTTTTATTATAATTTTTTTATTTATATATTTACTTATTAATTTACAGGGTGATGTTTGGTGTGTTACTGCCCCCAATCAGATCGTCGAGAAGCCCTGATGAGGTGCTGGATCTTGTAGGACGTGCCACGGGAGTTTCAGTTCTCCTTTCGTGAACTTGTCTTCAACCCAATCCTTGAACATGCAGCAATCCTCAATTGCATGACCAAGAACCCTATGATATAGGCAGAAATCAGGTTGGTTGAACTGGTACTCTTCTTCGGGGCGCCTGCACCTGGGTAGTCGCAAATTGCACCGTATGGCTAGGCTGAAGATTTCAGTGGTTGCGTCTCTGCGAAAAGAGTAAGGCTTGCTCTTTCTTTCCCCTAGTGACAGTTTTACTTTCCGGGATCCATGGTTTCCAACAGCCTCAGGCTCTTCTACCGTTGGCATCCCTTCTCTTTGGGAGACCCGAGTACGCTTTGCTCCGTTTCTGTATCTCTTGGGGCTCCGTTGTTTGACTTGCTTTTGGGGTATAGTCAGTGGGTCGCCATTTGTTCCCAGTATATACCCTAGCAATTCTTGAGTTTCGGCGTTCTTTTCCGAGAGCGCCTCCATCTCTTGGCATATCGTCGCGTTCTTTTGTTGCAGTTCTTGATTTTTCTGGCACAATCGTTCGATCGTGTGATTCATCATACTGTACTCATGATGCACTTCCTTACTCCTCTGTAAAAGCGCCATGAGTTGTCTTCCTTGTTCTTGTAGATGCATGATGACATTCAAGGTTTCTTGCCCCCAGTTGGCTTGTTGTAGCATTCCCTCAGATTCCACTGTCACGGATATAACCTTTCAATCTTATCATCACAGTAGGTGTCCCTTTTCTGAGTTCCTGCTAGGCTTTCTTGAGACAAACCTTTTTCCCTTTCAGAGGTAATCTCCTTGGTTTCCATTATTACAGGCACGATTTCTTCGGTTTTACTATCATGGTTCTGTGTGTCCTTTATCTGGGCGTCCCCACCTATAATGACACACGCTAAACCTCTTCCCGCTTCTTGACTTTCGTTGCTTGTTTCAATGGTGCGTATCGGATTTTCTCTGAATGGGTTTCCTTTTGCCTCATGAGTGGCCTCATCAAACTTCAGTAGGATTGGTTTAGTTCCGCTATTCTGACCTTGTGTTTCTTCCTCAGCTTCTTCATATGACCCAATGGCGTATACTGTGAAGATTTCCGAGTTACAAGGCTCATGTGGTGCAAGCTCTTGCCTTTCATTCCTGGTAAGTGTTATTCTGCCTGACTGGACCTGTTCTTCCAGCCAGTCCTTGAACACCCAACAGTCTTCGATTCTATGTCCTAACACCCTATGATATAGACAAAAGATTGGACTGTCGGATTGTTCCATTTCTTCAGGACGCTTACTCGGTGGTAACCGGAGGTCACCTTGCATGGCTTGTTTGAAAAGTTCAGGGATTGCTTCTTTTCGAAATGAGTAGGATTTACTGGATAACTCTACCACAGATAAGAGCCTTTTGGGGTTGTCATAACTGCGATCTCGCGGAATGCTAACATTTCTATCGCTCGAGACTTTCAAGCTTTTGCTGGAGGAGGGTTCTTTGGAATCTCGAACTCTCTTGAGTTTTGTCTTCTTTTCTCGATTTTCATGATGATGTGACCTTGCATCTGAGCCCAAGCATTCATAATCTGATACCGCTGCGAGCAAAGCACCAAATCTGGTAATGTCTCTTGTTCTCAAAAATGATTTAATCGGTCCCTCTATGTTCTTCATCATCATTATTACACCCAGGTAATCGGGAATTCTACTTTGACAATGCAAACTCATTTTCCACCATCGGATGATGTAATCTCTGATAGGTTCTGCCTCTAGTGGCTTTTCCCTTGCCATATCATCCATCGTAATTCTTTGGGTAAATACCGCAAATGTCGAACAGAATAAATTTGCCATTGTCTCCCAAGTATTGATACTATTCTCCTTTAACGAAGCGTACCAGTCGAGTGCCGGTCCTATCAGGCTTAAAGGAAATTGTCGCAATAGCAGAATTTTGTTGTGTGCCGTATCACCACATGCGGCTGTAAACCTGGACAGATGTTGTTTAGGACACGTTCTATCATTTCCGCTAAATAGTTGAAACTGGGGTCTGATATATCCTTTGGGGTAAGGCACCAAGTCGTACTCCTTGGGATATGGGTTTGCACATTCCCTTGTGCGTCGGTGGAGTGAGATGTTCTGACTTCAGGCTTCATTGTCCCTTCCGTCTTTTTCCTAGTGTTTTCCCGTATTTCAAGAGGTGCACTGAGTGGATCTGTGAGTTCTTCAGCTTTTCTTGTTGAGGAGACGACTTTCAAAGGGCTGAACTCTGTCCTGGTGGCATCCATTTTGTGGGAGAACATCTCTGTTGACTCTGTTTGGACCGGATGGTTTGCGTTGGCGCGCGATGTTCCAATTTTCTTCGATTTCTTGCCCTATTGGTGCAAACCGATTGTTGTCATGGTCTCCACAGGGTGTCCTTGAGTTGGGGTCGGTCAACTCCCTATCATCCTTTTCGCTGGAATGGAGTCTTTCACCCTTCTTGTGATGAAAATATGATCCCCCATCACCTCGGGATACTATTCCATTATTTTCCTTGTGGTGGCCCCCAGTGTCGGTACTAACGACGAAGACTGAGTTGTTGAGTTCTTCCTTCCCAACGGGCTCCACTGTTGGATTTGATTTGGACGTGTATGGGCTTACATCCTTCATTTGCTCTGAGACGACTCTTCCAGGGAGCGACTTCTGAGGCAATATCTGGAATGCCTGTTGATGGCCTCTTGTGTCAGGGCTGACGGTGAGGGCCTGATTGTTGGGTTTCTTGTTTCCAATGAGTTTCATTACTGGGCTCGTCTTGGATGTGGACGGACTTACATCTCTCGCTCGCTTTGGGACAACCCTTCCAAGGAGTGGGTCCTGAGGCGGCTTCTGGAATGCCAGTTGGTGGCCTCCTGCATCAGGGTTGGCAGTGAAGACCTGGTTGTTGGCTTCCTTGTTTCCAATGAGCTCCATTGCTGGGCTCGTTTTGGATGTGGACGGACTTACATCGCTCGCTCGCTTTGGGACAACCCTTCCAAGGAGTGGTTCCTGAGGCGGCTTCTGGAATGCCAGTTGATGGCCTCCTGTGTCGGGGTCGACGGTGAAGGCCTGGTTGTTGGCTTCCTTGTTTCCAATGAGTTCCATTACTGGGCTCGTCTTGGATGTGGACGGACTTACATCTCTCGCTCGCTTTGGGACAACCCTTCCAAGGAGTGGGTCCTGAGGCGGCTTCTGGAATGCCAGTTGGTGGCCTCCTGCATCAGGGTTGGCAGTGAAGACCTGGTTGTTGGCTTCCTTGTTTCCAATGAGCTCCATTGCTGGGCTCGTTTTGGATGTGGACGGACTTACATCGCTCGCTCGCTTTGGGACAACCCTTCCAAGGAGTGGTTCCTGAGGCGGCTTCTGGAATGCCAGTTGGTGGCCTCCTGCATCAGGGTTGGCAGTGAAGACCTGGTTGTTGGCTTCCTTGTTTTCAATGAGCTCCATTACTGGGCTCGTTTTGGATGTGGACGGACTTACATCGCTCGCTCACTTTGGGACAACCCTTCCAAGGAGTGGTTCCTGAGGCGGCTTCTGGAATGCCAGTTGATGGCCTCCTGTGTCGGGGTCGACGGTGAAGGCCTGGTTGTTGGCTTCCTTGTTTCCAATGAGTTCCATTACTGGGCTCGTCTTGGATGTGGACGGACTTACATCTCTCGCTCGCTTTGGGACAACCCTTCCAATGAGTGGGTCCTGGGGCGGCTTCTGGAATGCCAGTTGGTGGCCTCCTGCATCAAGGTTGGCAGTGAAGGCCTGGTTGTTGGCTTCCTTGTTTCCAATGAGCTCCATTACTGGGCTCGTTTTGGATGTGGACGGACTTACATCTCTCGCTCGCTTTGGGACAACCCTTCCAAGGAGTGGGTCCTGGGGCGGCTTCTGGAATGCCAGTTGGTGACCTCCTGCGTTAGGGTTGGCGGTGAAGGCCTGGTTGTTGGCTTCCTTGTTTCCAATGAGCTCCATTACTGGGCTCGTTTTGGATGTGGACGGACTTATATCTCTCGCTCGCTTTGGGACAACCCTTCCAAGGAGTGGGTCCTGGGGCGGCTTCTGGAATGCCAGTTGGTGGCCTCCTGCATCAGGGTTGGCAGTGAAGACCTGGTTGTTGGCTTCCTTGTTTCCAATGAGTTCCATTACTGGGCTCGTCTTGGATGTGGACGGACTTACATCTCTCGCTCGCTTTGGGACAACCCTTCCAAGGAGTGGGTCCTGAGGCGGCTTCTGGAATGCCAGTTGATGGCCTCCTGCGTCAGGGTTGGCAGTGAAGGCCTGGTTGTTGGCTTCCTTGGTTCCAATGAGCTCCATCACTGGGCTCGTCTTGGATGTGGACGGACTTACATCTCTCGCTCGCTTTGGGACAACCCTTCCAAGGAGTGGGTCCTGGGGCGGCTTCTGGAATGCCAGTTGATTTCTTAGCTTACTTTCCATTTCTTCGACACGATCGAAGCTGTTTTGAGCTAAGTTCCCTTTTGAGGTTTGTTCTTTCCCTGATTCATCTCTTAGCCTCATTGTTTCTTGGAAGCGGTGTTGATGCAAGGATAGGGTTTTGTTCATTTCAGGGTTCTGATCCATGTTTAGAACTTTGGGTTTCCTAATCAACACGTGATTCGCACTACTTTCATTGCTGATTAACTGGAGCATTCCTGCAGCATGAGGTTGGGTTCCGTTTCCTCTACCGCGTGACTTTTTGGCTCTTGAATCAGGGACAGATTCAGTTGGTAGTGATTGCTTTCCAAGTTGGTCTTTCTTCTGAGGACGTGCTTCCGCTTCGCCTTTGTCGAGGTGTTCTGAAAGCACTGAGCGTTTATCCTTAGGGCTTGGTGGTTTTCGCTCAGAGTTTGCCCCCAGGGATGGTCTAGGTGCAAAGAATCTCGCATCTGGAAGTTCCATTTCATGAATAGAGAAAGGATTATTGTCCCCTCTTATCTTCCCATATTTCCCATTCCGGATGTACTTTATGCACTGATGTAGAGTAGATGGCACCAATTGGTTCGCATGTAGCCATGGATGACCTAATAACACCTTATAGGATGCGCTGACTTCCATGACACAGAGCTTTGCTTGAGTCTCAAGCTTTCCAAAAGAGAATGGCAATGTGGTTACTCCTAGTGCCATTTGAGAGTACAGGTTGAATCCGTAGATCAATTGTTGACTAGGGTTTAAAGCATTGGCGTTGACAGAAAAGTACTTTAGTGATTCCAGTGGAAGGATGTTGACTGATGATCCCGGGTCGATCAAGATTCGGTTAATCACAACTCTATTCGACACTCCTGTGATGTACAGTGGTTTGTTGTGGTACACTGTTCCACCAGGAAGATCATTCTTGGTGAAGGAAATCTGGAAGAGGTCGTCGTCGGTGACCGCCTCCATTGTAGCTTCACGCATCTGGAAGTTGTGATTGGGTTCTTCAAGGTCTTGTGGCTCGCTGCTAATTGCATAGACAGTTGCACTTTCTATACAATCCACAGGTTGTCTTCCACTCGATTGGCAATTTTCTTCAATACTTTCATCCTGTGTTCCAATGGCTTCTATCCCAGTAAACGGATTGACTAAGGAAAGTGGTTGACATTCCCTAATTACCATGTTATTCCCTGATGCGTGGTTCAGTTGATTTCCAAGGTATACCAGCTTATCAAGGGTTGGTGGGTTTGGAACTCGTGCCCCCATTCGCCTCTTCTTGGTTTTTGGATTGATCGGACCCTCAACTAGGAAGACAGGTGCTCGAGGTTCTTTCCATTGATTGAGGGTTTTACCAGGTATGTGGTCTGCCCCCTTAATCTTGGCAACCATATCTTCGTCAGGCTGTACTGGTTCTGCATTCAGTACTGGCTGACGACTGACAGGTGAGTTGAAAATTTTTGGTGATTTCTCTCTCAGGGTTCGAAGTAGGGTGAGAGAGTATATTGTTGACACGTCAATCTGAACCGATGGTTTGTCTTGATGGGTTTGTGAGGTTTTTGCGTAGGTGGTGTTGTCCTTCGCCATCGGTTTAATAATAAAAGCGGTGGTTTTCTCGTCCTGAAGTCCCTTAAAGTGTTCGTTCACTTCAAAGGAAAGAGTCGAGATGGCATTGGCGTACCCCGTACTTGTCATTCCGGAGTCATCAACAGTGAAGGGATTGTCTGAAGTCGCTTGCACCATCGGAAGAGTGACCGGGATGGACCCGACCATGAATGTGCTCGGAGTGAGTCCTAGCTTCGTTGCTCCTTGATTATTGTTGTTGTGCGCCATTTCCCTACAAAAAAGAAAAGCACTCAAAGATCATCGTGAGTAAGGGTTTGAATTGTAAATTCCCTAAGCTTATACATTATATCCATCGATATTCCTTTAAACTGAGTTTCCTAGATGAGAGGTGAAAACGGTCCCACCGGGCGTGCCAGAACCTGTCTCGCACCTTTGCGAGACGGGGACGCACGGTGGCTGTCAATGGGGGTAAAAAACTAAGAGTTTCCAGATGAGAGGAGAAAAAAGGTCCCACCGGGCGTGCCAGGACCTGTCTCGCACCTTTAGGCGCCCTGCCGGGGTTGATGGGTGACGGTGTCCGTTTATGGCGGACTGAGGGCGGAAAAAGCATACGGATCAGATACCTCTCGCGGGCCTAAAGGTCACGATACGGCCGTTTCCTTTACGGGTGAGACAACTGTACGGCCTTAATGCTTCCCACGAGAGTTTATTATTTGGGGGGTTCGTCAGTTATTCCAGTAGGCGCAAGCCCCTACTGTTAATTACCTCTGACATGGTCGAGAGAACCTCTAGATCTGGAAACTCAAAGGGATATCGGTGGATTCTATGTCTTTGAACAGCTAGGGAATTGTCTAACACAATTAGCGTTTACGGGGGGCTAAAAGACTTGTTCTATTTTTGGTGTTTTGAGGTTTTTTAGTTTTTTGTTGTTTTGGGGTTATTCTTCTTTTTTTGGTTTTAGGATTATTCTTCTTTTTTTGTTGTTTTCTAACATATCAATGGATTTGATCGCAGGACAGTTGGTTCCGTGCTCTTGGTTCTGGAGTTGCCTTGGTAGATGTTGGGTTGTTGCCTTTTGTAGAGGTTTCGGCTCGATGCCCTTCAATTGATGTTGGCCTGGTATTCTCTATTTGGTTTGGGCCCTTGATTGCTGGAAGTTATCTCGATTTTTGGGTTCTGATGTGAGGAATTTGAATTCTTGCCACTTCAGTTGATAATATGAGGAAATTGTGAGGAATTTGGGATTTGAGGATATAAGGAACCTGAGTTAGGACCCTGTTTGGATTCTGATGACTTGGAGGGATTCGCAAAGACCCTATTCAGGTCTGAGCTTCAGGGAAGAAAAGTTCAATGTGGTCGGTTTTAAGGCTCGTTTTTAGGAATTTTTGGGTTGGTCGTTTTCCTGAGAACGGGTGAATGACTCGATACCAGTCGGCGACGGTAATATCGGCCATTCTATCTGTTATCATCATATCCCTGATTATTGTTCCTGATAACAGTCTAACGCCTGACTGTAAAGGGCGTTATTGAGGTGCGCGGGTGACGCTTGAGACCGAACCACTCTGGCAGTCTCGCACATCGAGGTTATACTCATCCGTTGGCATAGAGTATATGGCGGACATCTTGATCACCTGATCAAGATATCATGGTCTGGCTCCCACTGAGAGTTGATGTGCCTCGACCTCGTCGGTAAGCACTTCGGTAGCCAACCGAAAATTTGGGGTGGATGCCAGTATGATGCAGAGTTAGCCGCCCGTCAGAGATACGAGCGTGATGCTTGGAATTGGGGTGGAGGAAAATGCAATATGAACCTGGTTGCCAGCCAAGTGGGTCTAGTTAGAGGGTAGATGACTCGGTGATCAATCGAATCATTGGAAAGGTCCATCTGATTGCCAGTCAGATGTCGGTAACTTGGTTCCTGGTTTCTGGCTAGGATGTCAAGTTGGTTGGAAACATCGGGCCTTGGCGTATTGATGTTCTGAGGATTCAGCATGTGTCTTGGCTTGTTCTATACTGAATCCCGATTATGCGCGAGGGGCGGCTCCCCAGATCAAATTCTTCGTTGATCTGACCAGCCTTAAGAGCATTATGATTTGGGTGTTGACTGTTCAAATCGTCTCCTACCGACAACTTGGTGGTCGCATATTTCCCAAGCTGCTTTCACGAGGGCGATATGAAGTTCATATTTAAAAGGGGGATTCGAGTAGTCGTCCGGAACTGGATTATATGTTTGGCCGGACGCCAGAATCGGGAGGGGCCAGTGACTTGTTCAAATTGTCTCCTGAGATTGGTTCACGGGTCATGACGTATCCGAATTATCTCATTAGGTCAGTTTGAGGCTTGTCTCTGAAGAGGGGACTCGTGTAGCTACCCAAGATTGGTTGATATGTTTGGTTGGGCGCCAGAGTCTTGAAATATGGTCCATCAGGTTATGGTGCTGAAAGACGAAAATTGGTGTGTTGGAGTTTTTAATAAGAACTCCTGAGTTATTCCCTTGGGATATCCCTGTTGCGGATCTATTCAATTAAAGTTTTTGAATATCAGGGGTTGTTGGGTGGATCTTGTCCCTATCGCAAAACTATCCGAGTCTTGCTGCTTAAATAGCCAGGATTTATGGTATCTGAAATGGTTCCTCAGGTCATCCCAGACGGCCGGTTTAATGCTCTTTTTAGTCGGGTGGTTATCCAAATCGAATCCACTGGCAATTCGGATAACCGGAGTCGAAAGGTTTTGGCTTAGATGCTCAGAACTTAACTTCACATCGTTCCTAATTTCATCTTCCCAGATGAAATGTTGGCCTTAGCTTTCTTTTTGTTTGCTCTCAGATTGAGGTCACTTGACCGCATTGGCGAAATACGATCAGTATATGTGTGTAGTCTCAATTCGACCTTTTTTTGTTTACGACCAAAGATTGTTTGTTTGGGTTTCCGCTAGATTGTGTAGGACTGTTCCTCGGTTGTTTGGTTCCAATCTTGTCAGGACTTGGTTTCTCCGGGGTTCAGTGCTGTTTTGGTTTTGGTTTTGGGTTTGTTCCTTTGTTTTGGTGAGCCTTGGTTGGTCTGTTCCTCGGGTAATAGGGTGCCAGTCTTGTCAGGATCTGGGTTACTCGTGGTACAAGACTATTCGTTTTTGTTCTGGGTATTCCAGTGTTGGGGTTTTTGTTGATTGGTGCACCTTGTTGAGTTTAGTGGTCTGTTCCCCGGCTGATAGGTTTCGTCCTCGTCAGGCTCTGGGTCTACCGGGGTACAGGGTTGTTTCTGTCGGAATTGGATTATTCCTATTTTCTGAAAAGGGATTTTGAGTCCCTAATCGGGTTCTCAACATTGAACTTAATTCTTCTGGGGTTTTTTGGTGGTCATCAGAGTTGGTCATGGAGTTTCAGAGTTTTGCCCGACTTAGTCCTGCTCAGACAATTCCGGGTTTCGCCCCGCTGGGTCTCTTTAGGGATTGGTTTATTGGCTTTACTGTGTTTTGAATTTTGGTTTGGCATTAGAGTATTGTCCATCCCTTTATTGGTTTGATCTGAAAGGTTTAGGGTATGTGGGTTTTAGGTTTTGGCAGTGGTCTCGGTGTAACTGTGGTACCAAGTATGTCATCTGTCGGGTTTCGGCAAAATCCTTGATACCGTTGAGTTCCTCATATTTTTCTGGGTTCACATGAATTTTCCATGTAATTTTCTGAGTCTCCTGTGATTTTTAATGGTTTTTCCAAGGTTTCTGCTGAGATGGCAAGTTGTGGTTGACCATTTAAAAGGTTAAAAATGGTTCGGTCCTGATTTTGGTCGTGATTTCAGCAGAATTAAATTCCTTGTAATTTTCCGAGTTTACAGGAATTTTCCTCATATTTTTCTGAACTTCCTAGGGATTTTGATGAGTTTTGGAAGTTTTATGGGTTTTAGGATAATCCTGGAAGTGACGTGGCAATCTATGATTGGTCAGGTTCTAGATTTTCCTTTATAATTGTTCTGAACTGGTTTCGGCGTGATTTAGATCAGGGTTATGGCATGGTTAAATTCCTCGTAATTTTCTGAATCCGTAGAAATTGGATTTGCATTTTTCTGAGTTATGGTTGATTTTCTATGGATTTTCAAAGGTTTCCAGCAATATGATTGGTCTAGCTCATCAGATGTGGACACGTGGCAGGGTATTATTGGTCCGAGTCAGCAAGGGAAAAGAGTCAGCGCTTCTTTGGTGTTACTTAACAGAGAGGACAAGTGTCTTCATGCATTTGGTTCTCGTCGTCTGTCAGTGACCCGCTGCATGTGAATGTCACAGTGGATCGACGAAAATGGGATCGCTTCATTAAAAAAGCCCCCTCCTTTCCATGAGCTTGGTACTCTGTGAGCCGTGATTTTCTTGATTGACTGGGGCCCATTGTCAGTTTCCGTCCCTTTCATGATCCGTACTCAAAGGAAATACATACATAAACGACTACTTATCCTCTTCCTCCCTTTCTTCTTCTTCGATCCGCCAGGCTCCGTTCCACCATGGCTACGCGATTGAGCTGATTATGCGGCCGTCAGACCTCACGGCAAGGTCTCCAGACGTCGTGAGGATCCCCTGACGGTGTGGGGCCCGTCAATCGGACGCAAGGACCCTTTTCTCGTCACATTTATCTCATTTCTTTTCGGCTAGGGTTTCCATAGGGCTCCATGGCAATCGCGCCTTTCTGATAATGTCGGCTCCAAATTGAGTGGCCTAAGAGCGTCGTATCGTTTCCAGGTAGCTTGGTATGTGACCAATTTGGAAGTTGGGGCCTTCGGCATGGTATTTCACCTCAGCACGAATCAGGGCACGGTAACGAGATGAAGGCTATCTTCTAATGGTTGTGGTGACTGGATTATGCACTTACGAGCATGGTGTTATGGGCCAAAAGAGCGTTGTGTTCCCAATTTTGCTGCTGGGGGCCCTTAACGGTAAGTTTCACCTTAACTTATACCATCATTCTTGTCGAGATGCCTTATTCTCTTAATTATGACAAAAAAGAAATCAGCATGGAGTCATGCGTCTTTAGGTTGATTTAGTCAGCAGTTTATACACCAGAGGGATACATGACTTTATGGGATTTCACTAGCCAGCAATAGGTTGTGGGTTCAGATGTAGGAAAAAAAAATGGAATAGCTGACAATAAGGATAGTTTTGACTTGTGGGTTATCAGCCATGGCATGGTTTTAGGACATGATTTAGTGATTGTGACTGGGTATGGGGTGACTGAGGTCGCATTTAGGCTTGATTAAGGTATGGGCATTGATAGGGTTTGTTTCATTAAGGGATCAAGACATGGCGAAAAGCATAACTCCTTTAAATGGCTTGGTTTTTAGTATGAAAGAAAGAGGTGACTATGGAGGTTTGTTTCAGGTTGCCAGGAATTGACAAAAATTGAGCAGCATATCTCCTTAAATGGTTTGGCTTTTGGTAAGTCAGAGGGGGGGTATGGCTAAGGTTTGATGGCAGTTGTAAGGATTTGTCTTAGGCAATGTAGGGGTATGGTTGAGGTTTGTTTAGGTGATTATAGGCTGATAAGAATTGGGCAGCATAACGGTTTAGTTTGGCTTAGGTTTAGCTTCAAAAAAAGGGTCACCATTTGAGTGCTTATTCTCACTCAAAAGGTCTTCATTCCAGGGAGCTTATTCTCTCCCTGGATGGTCTTCACAAGGTATGTCTCAGAGAGCTTATTCTCTCTCTGAGATGGCTTCAAATGATCTTCAATCCAGAGAGCTTATTCTCTCTCTGGATGGTCTTCACGGCTTGAGATATTGAGAGGTACCTACTGTCCTTTAACCATTTCCATTGATATGTTGTGTTTTTTTTTTTTACTTTTATTTTTAATACTTTTATTTCATTATGTCTGTTGTTTATTTGTTGTGTAAGAGAAGGGAAAAAAAAGAAGGTAGCAAGAAAAGTAACAAAGAAATTAAATGCAAAATAGAAAAGAAAAGGGAGGAGAATAAAAGCACATATACTTTGTGTAGAAATACATTCCCTCGGCCTTGGGCTCTATGTACAGAGAGCCAAGGCCCCTAGAACTTACATTTTTCCTTTATTTGCAGCAACACAATTACAATGCTCCTTTTGACTAGCCTAACAACACTCTACTTTCCTCTTCTCTCTCTCTCACAGTGTTTGCTCAACACATGAGCTGTGTACAAGAAGTGTGTGTGTCTCTCTCTTGTAGAGGATGGAGGCAGTATGTTGGGGTGTTGAGGAGCTGAAGAAAGGTGTGAAAGAGGCAGGGGTTCTGGGATGTAAAAGAAGGCTTTATGTGTATGGAGAGGCTGTGGGAAGCATCTCCTCTCTGTGTCTCCTCCACCCCCCCCCTTTTTTTTTAGCATGGGGCTTCTTATATAGAATAAAGGCATGGATTCCTGTAGATTGACACTTCTGCCCCTGGGGTCTTTTTTGGCATTTCACATGGAATTTTGCTGCCGCATTTACTTCTCCACCAGTCTCTTCTGTTGCTTCATGGTGTTGTCTTCATGTTTAATGAAAAGGCCATGCTTACTTTCTCATTTAATTAGTTCTAAAGTCTGTTCACTGCCAGCTATTTAAACATGAATATGATTTTATGATGTGACCATATAATCTCTATCTTCACTGGCTTCCTTTTGACCCATCATTATTGACTTGTAAGCACTATTTTTTATTTTGCAATTCACTCAAGCATCTTATTTGGTCTGATTTCCAAATCTGACGCTCAATCGGTGGACCTAATTATCATCACAAGTGACAAGTTCACACTGCCATGCTTTAATTAAGTCTCCATGTTTCCAATTGATGCAGCTTGATCTTCAATCACTAACTCAATTCATTTTCTGCTTATTTTGTTTTCTTTATTTCCTTAATCCTTGACTCTTGTACTATTGTCATCTTGATTGATTTAGGTGAATAATTTAATCCAGATAATTGCTTAAGCAACTGAGTTTGGGTCTGACGTGGTTCAATTTGGGCCTGAGAAATGCAACCCATGACTGTGTCTCCAATGCCACAATAAGCTTAATTGCTGCTATGGCTCAATTAAGCTTGATTGTCATAAATACTTCACAATCAAACTTGGTGCGTACTCTCTTCCAGCATTGATTTCTCATGGATTGCTTCTATTCAGTTTTGCGTACATGACTCATCACACAATTAATTCTGTCGTGCAGGGGAGAAGGAAGTCTTCAATTAGGCACCAGAATTGCGATTGTTTCACTTCCCGTTGCGTGAGCCCCAGTGTTCAGTCTTAGACGGTCATTGAATGTGATGCTATCTTGTAAGAGAGAGAGATAGTTGGAATAGTGATTTTCCTCTTTCGTGAGCTTGATTGATTCAGCAAAATTCAATTGGCACGATTGCTCACTGATTGCCTCCTCTCTATGGCAGGTGGGGTCCGTATTTGTAGCGCCAATATTGAATGCGAGAGAAGAGGTGTGCATCAGAGGCGAATAAAGGATGGAAAGGAGGAGGCTGACAGGAGGGGTCGGTCAATGGATGGGCCCGGCGTGCAGAGAAAGGAGGATTGAGGGGGTTTGGCGGGAGTAGTTAAACATCAACTGCCATCCGATTCTTCCTTTGTCGTGTGGGGTCGAGGGTGCAGCGAAAGGAGGCATTGATTGCGAGAGAGAGAAGCAGTAACGACATAGGAAGGAGGGACTGACAGTGGGGTAGGCTGTCAGCGAGAGATGGAACAGGGACGGAAATGAGAAGTGGGGTCACGTCTCAGTGAGAGAGACGGAATGGAGGAGGGTTTGAGGAGCTGGGCCAAGAGAAGTACATGGGCCTGATATTTCCCTTCTTTTTTTATTTCCGGTGGGCTGATGTGGGCCGGTGGTAAGGAAATGGTATGGCAGTCTTATTTGATCTAACCCTTTAATTGTAGAGCCGCACAAATCTCGATGTATCCAGGACCGTTCAAAATGCTGAATTCTTATTCCTTGTTGCTTCTTGATGTTTAATCATATAATTTCATGTATAAATATACATAAAAATCATACAATTATTTTTCCTTGTGTTGAGGCATGAATTTCGGTTTACATGGATCCAACGAAAAAAAACATATTGCATTAATACTAAATTAACATTCTTTCGTCAATATTAGCGTTAATACAAATGTTGAAAATTAGAGCCAATTGTCTTGAAGTTTCGGTCATCATATCCATGCATGCATTTTCTGACTGATCTGGAATAATCTGAAATCGACTCTAGAAATTTATCAATGCACTGAACGTCTCATTTATTTGCCAATGGGGTTTCCAGATCCCATATAACAGTCTCTCAACTATGGCCAATTTTTAGGGTCAAACAGAAACTAATATGATACAAAAGATAGCATGTACTTTGAGAGGTTTTGAAAAAGTTTCAGGGCTTAAAATCAATTGTGCTAAATCAGAAGTGGTCCCTCTCAATCTTTCTCAAGAGGAACAGAACTCTTCTATTAATATTCTCCAATGTAAGAAAGGTAACCTTCCTATTAAACACCTAGGTTTACCCCTGCATTGAAAAAAACCAAGTAAAAATGATTGGCAGGTGCTGATAGACAAATTTCACACCAAGCTCTCTAAATGGAAAGGCAATGCACTTTCCATTAGAGGCAAAATAGTGCTAATAAATTTTGTGCTTACCTCTTTACCTTTGTACTACTTATCCTTCTTTAAGTGCCCAAAATGGGTACTTATTAAGATAGATAAGATTAGAAGACTTTTTCTCCGGGGTTCATTTCAAGGCAATGAGAAGAGGAAATATAACTTAGTAATTTGGGATCAAATATGTAGAAAAAAAGAATTTGGGGGGTGGGAAATTTTAAATCTTTATCACATGAATTCTGCCCTTTTAGCCAAGTGGATATGGAATTACATGTATAAGGAACACAAAGGTATTTGGAAAGACATTTTAGTAGTTAAGTATGCTGGTAAACATGGTACTGGAAGTTTTTCACACTTATTGAAAAGTGTTCAGTGCCTTCTTCCTATACTGAGAATTTGTTATAGGAAAATCATAGGAAATGGAGCCTCTATAGATTTTTGGAAGGATATTTGGTATGATAACATATCTATAGACAAGCAATTCCCCTTGATTTATAGGAAAAGTAAGAAAAAATAACATCTCACTTTAGCACAGGTGTGGAATAAAGGAAATATTAATTTTTTCCTAACCAGCGGTGTTTCAAAAGATCTTAGAATAGAAAAGAATATGCTAACAAGTATTATTAACAATAGTGGAATTAATGATGATGTAGGTAGTGTCTGGTGGCATTTAAATAATAATGGGCTCTTCACTGTGAAATCCCTGTATCACTTTCTAAACAACAGTGGGGTTATCACTAGCTTAAATGACACAGTCTGGCATCTTAAAATTCCACTTAAAGTATAAATGTCTTCTATGGCTCATCATTCACAACAAAGTCTTAACGTATGACAACTTAGTCAAAAGAGGGCATTGTGGTCCTAATAAATGTCTGTACTGTTGTAATGAGGAAACTGTAGAACACCTTTTTGTAAAATGTACTATTGCTAACACCTTCTGGTGTGGTTTCAATATGTTTAATAATCTTAACATTAATGTAGACTTTTCCAGCATAATAGCAATTTGGAACAGCATTAACTCTCTAGATAATTTTAGAAAGAAATATGCAAAAACCATATTAGCTGCTTTTTGTTGGACTATTTGAATTGAGAGAAACAGGAGGCTCTTCTCTGATGTGAAGGTATCTTGTTCTTTCACTTTGATTCTTAATGCTCTTTGTTTATTTCGCTTTTGGACAAGTTTTGATTCTCAGCTAGAGGCAAACTTCAGGGACCTGGCAGAAATGCAAAGGAGCGATGATACAAGCGAAGGACATGTATCTAACGCTGAAGAGAGTCTCAACTAGAGGCCTAACTTGTTTTGAAGCTCCTGTTTTTTTCTATAGGTTTCTGATGTTGCCTTTTAAAACTCTTAGCTAGATCTAGACCTCTGTATCAAGTCTTAGGAGTTGTCTGTTGTGGTGTGTTTTGTGCTGAGATTCTTATTGCTTGATGCTTGATGTTTTTTAGTTTTTTTGCAAGTTGCTTTGTTTGGCAAGCCACAATTGTTCCTTCTGAATGATTGTGCTTCCATATTAGTTTGTAATAGAGTCTGTAACCCTCTTTTTTGTTTCAATGGAAGCTCAACTTGAGCATCTTTATTCAAAAAAAAAGAAAGAAATATAGTTAACTTCCAATTATATAATTTTCGATTCCTTTACTATGCATATGATTTAGCTACTGATGCTGAATTGCTGATAGAAGGTGCAGACAACAGACTACTTGTAAACTTTTGTCACGTCCCGTGATAATTTTTTGTAATTTGTAGAGAAATAACAGGAAAGACGAAAATAACAAGAAGGAGAAAATAAGAAAGTTGTAAAATAGAATTTGTATTTCTGAATTCTGATGCCTTACAATTGATTAGAACAATACTTAAATAGATCTTAACATTCTACAGATTTTAGAAATAAAATAATTACCAAATAATAACACCGCCATATAATATATTTCCTTTTTATCTTGCTTAATACCTAACAACTTTTATCCACAAATTCTCTCGACAACTATGAATTTATATAATTATAATGTAAATTGTTTTTTTATGTTTTAAGATTTTTTTTGGCCAAGCTCTAAAGGGGTTAATTGTCTTTTTTCCCCGAAATCTTTGACAGCAGCTCCAATCAAGCACAAAGGACTGGTTGTTGTTAGTTTAATAAGCTCAAATGGAGAATATGCGCAAAAGAATATCAAGTTCAGTAATACAAACGAAGGTTTATCCATGTATATTATGCATGGGTCTAATATATCAACAATTGCTATTGTGATATCCCGTAAAAAAGAAAATAGAAATTAATTTAATTGTTAATATAAACAACAAAATAAATAAAATTAACTCGAAATATATAAAAATTATAATTAATGAAATTTTTTTGGAACTTCACATAAATAAACATAATAGAAATACGAAACTAAATTAAATTTTGTTAGCAAGATGAAATTGCATAACTTATCATGATGACGAATTAATAACAAAACTAATAATAGAATAAAATTATTTATAAAAATAATAATATGCATTAAGAGAAATGATATTATAAAGTACTAAATTAAAAAATTATAATTATAGTTCACAATAAAAATATTTAGAAACTCTTTTTGCATCTCACGACTTGGATTCCTAATTAATTGTAACATGTTAATAGTAAAATTATAAATATAAAATCAATATATATAAACTTAAAATTTTAATTGATTAAATTACTAAATATGAAAATTGGATTTTGGATGGAATTGGGGAACTCTGATACGGATCCTGTCCGCGTGATCCCTGAAAGCTACCCGCCACCTCTGATAATTCGTGTCCGTCCAATCAAAATATCCGTGATTAATTTTAAATTTATCGAAATTCGTGCGGTCCGTAAAAATTTATCCACTTTAATCTCATACGACGCTTAGCAAGGCATCCGCCCATTATTTTATAAAAACATCGAGAGGATCCGATCCCCCGACAACTACCCATGTGCCGATGTCACATCCATAAAGTAAAAATCATTAAAAGCATAAAAGCCCCACCGACAGCATTCATTTTCTGTTTGTCCGACTCCTCGTTCTCTCCGCCTCCCACAAGGCCACAATCCCACCTCGTGAGGTCCGCAAGCCTCCTCCCTCCTCTTCTGCGACCTCCACCGGAGTGCCTCCGGTCGCCGAGTATCACCTCTCCTCTACCCAAAGCTCGGCCCCACCTCTCTCCTCTCATCTCTTCCTCCGCCCCAAATAGGCTACACTAACCCTCGCACTGTGCCTCCCCTCCTTTAAACCTGAGTTCCACCTCCCACCACTCAATTTCGACCTCCCCCCATCTCGATTGCTTTACCGGGCTTGACCTATAGAATCTTAAAATAGGCAGAGTTAAAATTATCACACGTTGCTAAGGCGTCTGTTGTTGTTCCATCGCTACCTTTCAAGAGAATAACATATCATTTCAGTCCAATGATGCTGCGGCAAAACAGGATCACCATCGGAGAAGATAACGGATGACATGCGAATAATTTTTCACAAGGTAATATTTTGGTGTGGATAGAACCAGGGGCAGATCTACCACCGGGGCGGGTGGGGCTAGAGCCCCACCTCACGCCATCGAGCCCTTGGAGCCCCCCTTTAGCCCCAGCTAATTTTTTCTACCATTGGAGCACTCAAAAGTGGGGCTGAAGACTTAAACAGAGGTTGTCAGACCCACCTAGATATTTTTGCTAGATCCGCCACTGGATAGAACTGTGTAAATTTTTTGTTTCTTTTGAGCTCCACTATTACTACTTAGCGTATGAGTTGTCATAACTTTTAGATACAAAGTGAATTCATTTCTTACCCGTCAATCATGCTCTGCAGTGATGTGACGTAGAATTTTCTTTCACGTGGTATTGGTTCTCTTTCACAGTCACACTGGTGTTCCACTAACATCTATTGCTCATGGATAAGAGAATACTGGCTACTTGTTATCTTAGAAAAATTATTGGAAGAGATTGATATGGTTTATAGAGTATAACTAAAATTGTTTTTTACCACGCTTCACTTTATGTGAAGTCGAAAATCATTTTAGTTCTATTCTAGAAGTCATGTCAGTCTCTTCTGATAATTTTTCTAAGATAATAAGTAATCAGTATTTTACCCATGAGCAACAGTGGAATGCAGCCTGCGTGACTGTGAGAGACAACCATTACCACATGAAAGAAAATTTTACGTCACATCGCTGCAGAGTATGATTGTCAGAATAAGCAATGAACTCATTTTGAATCTAAAAGTTATGACAACTCATGTGTTGAGTAATAACAGTGGAGCTCAAAAGGAACTAAAATTTCACAGTCCTATCCAAGATTATCTTATGAAAAATTAGTCGCATTCCATCCGTTATCTCTCTCCTGTGGCGATCATATTTTGCCACAGCACCATTGGACTGAAAGGATATATTATTCGCTTAAAAGGTAACGATAGAACAATAACAAATACCTTAGCAGCGTGTCATTATGTCACGGCTGCCTATTTTGAGATTTTTGCAGGTCAAGCCCGGTACAACACCGGTGTGCTATTTTCCTTTCGAAGATCATTTAGTTTGGGTTTCATATATGTGAGTCTGTGACTCACTTTATCTTTTTCTTTTTAAATAAATAATTTGAATGTAAGATGAGCATCTTGTATCAATGTTAAGTAAATGGTGGATTGCTCGTTTTACGTCTTGATCTTCCTTCAGATATTTCTGAATTTTATATTTTTTTAAAAAAAGATAAATACTCCATGTATATGTCATAAAACAAAGTTAATTGCTCAGAGTTTACTTGTAAATTTCTAGATATTAACATTTCAATTACAATTAATATCCTCCTAATAACTTAATAAACTAATGTTTGCTGGTGGTTGATTATATTGTATTTTAGATGTACGTATGTTACATCGAAATCGAAACATATATTAATCCCGGCCTATTGGATCCGGATCCGTTACTATTCATAAGTACTGTTGCGGAATAGTAAATGGATCTGGACCGTTCAATCAACAGGCACCATCCTGATCGTCCGATCAATTGCATTTTATCCGTTCGATCTTTTTTAGACTTCGGTTCTCTCTCTCTTCTCTCCTTTCTCGCAGACACATTGGACGGACCGGTCAGATAGGGTTCTGTACGGAGATTCCTTTCTTTCTCCACTGCCATCTCTCTCTCTCTTCTCCTCTCACATGCTCTCTTTTCCATGATTCAAAGGTTTCTTCTTTCTCATGTCCTCATCACTTTCAACAGAGAAAAAATCTGAAAAATCTGATCGAAGAAAAGAGGTGGTCAGCAGTCGTAGTCTTTCCCCTCTCCTTCGTTCTGTTGAGTTTCTTCTCGATTTAGATCTTTTTATCTCTATTTTCGAGTGAAATTTTCAATTTTGGTTCCTTCTTGAGCTTATTTGGTGTTTTTCCCTTCTTTTGCAGGCTGGGTGCTTTAGAGATTGGGGAACGAACTATGGTGGCAGGGAGATGTGCTCATTTTGGTTCTTTCCCTTTCGATTTTATCCACTCCCAGTCTCCCATATCAGTGTTACACCCTGGCTATGTAGGTTGCTTTCTATTTGAGAGTTCAGACAGGTGTTTGTTTGCTATAATATGTTATGGTGGGTTTTTTTTTTTGTTACTATGAGTATGTATTTACTGGGTTGCGTTTCTTAATTTTCAGCGGAGTTTCCAATTTGCTTTTCAATTCGAGGCTAATTGGCTTTGTCTTCCTCTGCAACTTCTTTTTAGTTCTTACAATTATTTTGTACCTACGTTGAGGAGGTTGTTCCCTTCTCATGTTCTTATTTCTATTCCTTTTGAACTTACAGCTTTTAGATTTTGGTTTATTTTCTTCTTAATTTTCTCTGCAATTTCTTATTTACATTCTAGATTTGACTTGATTCTTTCTTATCCATTTTTGCAGCTTCACTACTTGGAACTTTGGAACGTCTGGAAGGTGCTACGAGCCTGCTGTGGGAACATTGTTCTTGCTGCAGTCTAGATTGGGAGATGCAAATGATCTA